>PVKC010003221.1:0-39729 GCA_004027635.1 Crocidura indochinensis
TGTTAGAATTATGTGCACAAAAATATATAATTAACATTGTTGTAAAAATGGTGAAATAAAAATTAAAGCAGTAGACTGCCTTCTCAAGTGGAATATCTCATCTCAGGCCTGCGTAGTCCTATAGCTGGACTTTTTCCGAACAAAGAAAGCTCCTCCTGCTAATGATATCTGTCGTGGACCATGAATTCCCCCTGTCTCTGAGCTGGAACATTCTTTTATTCCCCTATCTCTGGATCAGTACAAAACATCTGCCTTCCCTATGACATCGAACCTATTGACCTTCAGACTCTAACCTATATCATCAGCTCCCTTGGGATTCCAACACTCTAACTGCTGATGTTGGATTGTTAGCACCCATAATTGTTGAACTCTTATAATATATAAACTGTACTAATAACACATTATTTTATTATAAATATTATTTCGCTGTAGAATCTTAACACAAATATATAGTGCACGTAAGCAATATTTTATATGATTAATGTATAATAGAAAAGGTGAAGTGTATTAAACCCTGTGAGGCAGGAACTATTATGATCTCTATTTTATTGAGGAAAAAAGGGAAAGGAAAGCTGCGGTCATGCCAGCCCACAGTTGTACACCTAATAATTTGCAGCTTAAAATTTAAATGGAGGCAGTGTGACTTCAGAGTTGGCAAACATAATACTATAATACATGGACTTTAAAATTTTATGTACCCATATGTGTGGGTTAAGATCTATGCACAAAGATATGCATTACCATATTATTTATCCTGGGGAATATTTTGATAGTTTTTGAATGTATAATTTACTTAAAGGCATGTGCAGAAATCTTAAGTGCTTAGCTCAATGCATTTTTGCATATGTTTCTATCTATCTATCTATCTATTCATTCATCAGTCATCTCTGTTGCTGCTGCTCAGATCAAGTCATAGTATATTTCTAGTTCCTACTACAAGCCCCATCCCTTGTCAATAATCAATACCAGGAGCTATTCAACTTCCACTGGAAGAGATTAATTGCTCTTTTCCAAAATGTTCACATAGCTGCTATATATTTTTTATCAGATAATAAGTTTTTCATGAATGATCTGCCTTTAAGCTTAGTGCTTGTGGAGTTCATCCATTTTTTTATGTTCATTAGTAGCTGGCTCATACTATACTTTTTCCCATTTTATATTTTTAATCTTTCACAATTTGCTAGTTCATCTTCCTAATAATGGACACTTATTTTATTTCCAGTCCACTGCTATTGTGTCTTTAATAAATATGAAATTTTATTACAAGTACTCTAATAAAATTATTGGATTTTCTGGACCGCAGATGAACTGATACTGAAAAATGTATTTCCACGGGCCATAGCTTGTTTACAATGACATCATTACATATGAGGGTTCCAGTAACTCTATAATTGAAGTTTAGCTGTTTAATATTATTACTTTTACTGATTTTGGTCCTTTGTAGTGGCATATCACTATGTATAATTTTTCATTAAGCTAATGCAATCAAACACCTTTTCATACACATTTATTTCCATCAAAGTAGTATCTTTTGTATAGTACTTATTTATGTCTTTTTAACTTTAGAAAATTAGGCTGTGCTTCTTATTGATATTTGATATTATTAGTTGTATATGAATATACAATAACAAGTGACTTATCCAATCACTTTGTGATGAGAAGTAAGCTTTTATTTCCTTGTTTCACAAATAAAATTGATTTAAGTTGATGACATTTTGGTAATTAGTCAAAGGGGGAAAATACATTATTTTTATACATCCTTAAATGATTCCTTTGCTCCATTCTTAGCTGGGGCTACTGTGGCAAGAGGCATAGAAGTAGTGGGACCAAACATAAGTACAACAGCGACAAGTGCAGATGTACTCACATATAAGGCCTTAACATTTTCAAAAAGTGGGAATGTATTTTTAAGTCTCTGTGAACCAATACAAGGCCTGCTGGATGCCCATGAATTATAGAATAAGGTATTGAATGTAACAGTTGGTAAACTAATCAGCAGACATATTGGCCACATAGTGGCCCATATCCAGGAAGTGAGCATGCAGAGTCTGCTCTGTGATGTCAAGCATTACATGTTTGTATGTGCTGTTATTGTCAACCACAGGCTAGATGTTACAATGAGTCAATGAAGGCACTGAGTAGAACCTAAAGTAAGGAGAAAGAGAAAATGGTCATAGCCTAACCCTTTTCTTAGGAATCAGCATGCCTAACATGTCCATGAATTCTCAGTGGTTTCATTTGCTCTTTATGTGTAGTCTTTCAACTTCTTAATTCTAATATTAGAACTTCTTTTCTCTGTCCAGCTATTTTTCTGGATGAGAGCAGATTCCTTCTCACTTCCTTAGTTCTTTTAGGATCCTCTGTTTTCACCCTTAGCTCTCCTAAAGCATCTGAAACACATTTCTTATATTAGATTACTTTATTGAATTACTTGATCTGGGTTCTATTTTTCTAAGTGAACCTTGAATGACCCAACAATTATGATGTACTCAATGATATTTTCTACATTCTTTGAAATTTGTTCAACTACACATGGTTGACTATAAAAATTATTTCCTTCCAAGTGTTAGGGAATCGAGCATTTGTACTAATTAAAACACATTGAATATTTGATATGGCCCAAATATAATGCTATCTATGAATTTTCCATAAATGATTGTATGCTAAGTACTGTAGATTTTAAGAGATGCTGCTGATGGAATAAGTTACTACTTAAAGTCTTTTCTTAGCTGGGACTTCTTGTCTCCTATTTCTAACGCACTGAAAAAAAAAAGAAACAAAGACTAACTAATTTTTATCAGTAAGTTTAGATAAAATATATTTATATTCTTGACTAAAGTAGAAAAAGAAGACCTTAAATGTTGATTATTGGAAAAGAATCTAGAAATAAGATAGCGAGAGAAAGCAAGAAGGAGAGCAAGAGTTGTGGTTTTTGTCATTATTGAGCTTCTCTCTTTGGAGATAATAAGCCTGTTTTTCACTACGTCTCACTGTCTACCTTATGAACACAAATCCAAGAAAGAAATAAAAAGTCATAGAAAGATGTGGGTGTTTTTCAGAAGTTAGAGAAAGAGAAATTTAACTCTGAATAACAACAAATATGGAAAGACTGGAGAAAAGCAGTTACTAGGCTGATGTCTCATGTAGACTGGAACAATTTAGGCACTCACCATACAAACTGGCTTGGGATGACCACAGGAATAAGTTTCTGAACATGTCATATTATCTTTGAACTTCAAATTTACCAATCATCATAAGTCTCTCGACTAGGTTGGTTTCTGAATTACACTTGCAGCTCATTGTGTTTTGAATACTCATTGTGTATTGACTCCATATTCCCTGGTGATATCTGATGCCTTAACTCTACTCTCTTATCCTCTCTCTACTGTGTCTCCTTGATTTGCATTAAGAACATGGATTTTTCTCTCAGTATATGGTCACTGCCATTATATTTTTACACAAAATATTTTATCTTGATGCAAAGTCCCTTTGTACAATCTGGATCATATGAAATAGATCTCAATATCTGGATAACAAATATGTATTGAAAACACTTCCATGGCCAGAATTTCCTTGCTTCATAGGACTAAATAAGTGCTCTCTCTTTGGTAACCTATTTTATCTTCATAAGCCCCCAACTTAGAAAGGACAACTGTTTAATATCTTACCCCCCCAAACTAAGTATCTCTTGTATAATAACTCTTTATAATTTTTTTCTGGTTTTCGAGCCACACTCGGTGACACTCAGGGATTACTCCCGGTTATGCATTAAGAAATCATTCCTGGCTTGGGGGACCATATGGGACACTGGGGAATCAAACCGCAGTTTGTCCTAGGTCAGCTGTGTGCAAGGCTAACACCCTACTTTTGTCCCACTGCTCCAGCCCCAACTCTTTGTAATCTTAATAAATAAGTCATGCATTATTCCATAGTAAATTATGAGAAAAATGCCAGTTGATATCAATACAAATTCAAAATTCTGGAAGGGAAACATTTTAGGGAGAGGATAAAGGTTAAAAATGAGGAGATAGAATTCTTGACTGCCTATAACCTCAACAAGTGACGCCAGGACTTGGGCCTTGGATTTCTAACCTTAAAGCAAGAATGTAAGACCCACTGGTCTCAATGATCTTGCCTAGCTCAAGAGCCTCCCAACTATATTTTCTCTTGAAAAATTCAACAAAGTCCATCTCTGACACAGAACCTGCATTTGAAATTTGTTAAGAACACTCCACAAAGTAAAATGCAAAGCAGAGAAGCTGGTGGTAGAGTGACTTTCGATATAATCTAGGTTCAAGTGCTGTATCCCACACTTCTTCAAACCATATGATTTTGCTCAGTCATTTCTGGAGGATAGAGCCTTAGCAAAATCCTTGCCAGGATTAAGTTAATAATACACTTTAAAACTTAGATCTAGGAGAATGGGTAGGGGTCTCGGGTATGTTCATGTGGTGAGATGAAGTTACTATATACTAAGACCATAAATGTCAACACTATAATAAACACATTATCTGAACTATAATAAATTAAAAACAAATAGACAAAAACCCTCAGATCTATCCAAACCAGAATATGGTCATTTTGCATGTTATCTCTCTCACTCATTTGGGTCCTCAAGAGGATCTACCTTGAAAATCAGAGAAACTTTTTGACATTATTTCCTAAAAGGGATCATTGGTGTAACAGCGAGCCAGGAATTTTCACTCTCGATTCCGTGATCCAAAGTTCTCCACGTTCACTCTGCCAAGGACTTGCTGGCTCAGCTGAAGCCTTAGCCATGGCAGCCCTGAAGCCGCACATGAATTAAACTGTCTCCAGCTTCTACATTTCAATGGAAATTATTCAGTGGTGAACTGTCTCATAAATTGTGGTCAGATGTACCATAAAACAGAAAGAATGGAAGACAAGCAATAGCACAGCGGGTAGGGTGTTTGCCTTGTACTCTGTTGACCCAGGTTCAATCCATGACATCCCAATTGGTCCCCAGAGCCTGCCAGGAGTAATTTCTGAGCATAGAACCAGTAGTAGCCCCTAAGCTCTGCCTCATGTAACCCCAAACCAAACAAACAAGCAAACAAACAAAATAGAGACAATGTCCCACTTAAAGCTGTACAGTGATTTTTCGGTGACATTGGAGGGGTGTGAAGGCTCCTAGAGAAAAGAAGCTGATACTTATCTGGTAAAAATTTTTTTCTTCTTTTTTTAAAAAATGTTTTATTTTAACACAATGGTTATAAGCTTGTTCATACTACAGTTTTTTCCCCATAGATAAAGTTGCTGATGATTGAGTTACAGTCATTCAAAGTATAACAACCTTCACTAGTGTGAATTTTCTACCAAAAATGTCAATATTTTTCCTCTCATCCTCTTTGATGCTCTTTTCCCTATCACCTACCCTCGCCCACCTGCTTCTGGGGCAGACATTTTACTTCTCTCTTTTCTTTTTGGACAATGTGGTTTGTACTACTGCTAATTAAAGAGTTCCATGAAAAATATTTTCTTCTTGACTCCTCCTTCAATGGGAATAAGCTAAGAGGTCAACCATGCTATCTGCATTTGTAGTAATTTCATGACCAGTGTGATTCAGGTCCAAACAATATGGACCATTTCAGAATTTTATCATTAGAAGGGCTAGGACATAAATAGTTTCTCCTACAACTCAGATTTTTCTCAGGACCCATTCTTTGATATATAGCTGAACTTTCTAGAAAATAATGGAAAAATTAGCTGACCAATTGTGTAATTTACACTTATTACCACTGTTTCTGTTCTTATTATGGAAACTGAGAAGCAGTTAACCTTCTTGCTTTGAGAATCACAGAACACCTTTCTGCAATTTCTGCAGAAACTGTAGAATTATAAGGGTGACCAGGATGTTACTGGGTGACCCCAAAGAAGAGCTATACCCTCAAGAAAATGAGGGGTTGACTTTCCCCCTTATTTTCTACTCAGAGAAGAGGGTCAGAGGAAATGCAGAGGTGTGAGAGTTCTTTTAGAGCCTGCCCAGATAGGAATCTGCACAGTGATGCCTTTTCATTTAATAGCATTGAATTTCAAGAGTTCCTTGGCAAATGCTGACTTCCATTAGTGAATGTGTTTTTATGTACATGAATTCTGAATAGTATGATATTATGAGTAGGGATCTACTGGCAGATCAGTCTCAGGTCAGAGAATGTGGAGCCAAATCCTGCCTCTGCTGAATTAGCAAGAAAGAGAGCTTTCCAAGGGAGTGTGTTTGTTCTCTTTGTGTGCTTGTTTGTGTAGAAATGTATAGCCAAGAATGTAGAAACATCTCCATGAGACATATCATTAGGTTTCAAGTCAGAGTTAGTGATCCATCAGTATTAGGTAAATGCAAGTTTATATCTTTTTTGGTAGAGGATCTTAACTATTGTTTTGTATTTATCATTTTATTAATGCTCTGTTATGTTTGCATTTTGAGGACAGATCCAGAGGTGTTTAGGCTTTACTCCTGGCTCTGCACTCAGAAATTACTCCTAATGGTGCTCTGGAGACCATCTGGGATGCTGGGGATCAAACATTGGTTGGCCACATGTAAGGCGAATCACCTACTCCTTGTACTATCACTCTGGCCCTGGCTCTATTTACTATTACATTGATTTACTTTAATACTCACATAGTTATATTGACTTTATTTAACTTCTATTTAGTGATTATATATATATATATATATTGATGATTATCTTTTGTTTGCTGGGGTTGGGGGCAGATGTATGATGTTCAGGTACTACGCCTAGCTCTCTGACTAGGATGTCTTCCTGGTGATGTTTATGCACTGTGGAGTGCTCGAGTTTGATAGCAAATGTTTCTCAAAGAAGCAAAGAATGCAAAAACAGCTCTTGAAGATGCTATTATATTTTGTTTTATTCATTAGTTACAAATTTTTTGGCTATACCTGGCAATGCTCAAAAGTTACTCCTGGCTTTGCACTTAGGAATTACTCCTGGCTTTGCACTTAGGAATTACTCCTGGCTTTGCACATAGGAATTACTCCTGGCTTTGCACATAGGAATTACTCCTGGCAGACTCAGAGACCCACATGAGATGCTGGGGATGAAATCCCGTTGTTCCATGCAAGGCAAGCACTTTATCTACTGATTGTTGCTCTGGACCCAATAATCTTTGGGTCATTCTAGCTTTGGATTTGTTTCTTTCCTGAAAGCAAATACATTTGTTTCATGGCAGCATGTCTTTACAAAACTAGTAGGGTAAGGCTCAGAGATAATATAAGCCTTGCACATGGATGACCCTAATTTGTTCCCTGGCCCCACATATAATCCCCTGAACATTGCCAGAAGTAACGTCTGAGCATGGAAACAAGATTAATCCCTGGCACTGGCAGGTGTGACCTAGCATCCACCTCCCAAAACTCCAGTGTGATAATGTTTCATTTTTATTAGATGAGTTTATAATTAAGTTTATTTTTACTTCGGGGATATATGGATTCTACCTTTTCTTTTCTATTTTCTTTTATCCTTACTGTTAAAAATTTTGTGGGCCTTCAGTTCTGCAACTGAAATCAAATAATATGAGCAATTAAATTTTCTCAGGTGAGATTGGACTACAGAGCTGGTACTTTCTTTTTAGATGGTATTTGGGCTGAACTCTGTCCCACCCTACCTCTAGAAAACTTAGCAGCCCCTTCCAGTCACCATATTTCCACAAGACAAATGGCCCCTCCACCAAGCTCCAAAAGAAAATAATAGCCACCAATACTTTCTAAATCTAGGCTGATACCTCTTTGGAATTCTCAGAAAAGGGTTGAGGAGGCAGGTTCCCCTTTCTGCATAAACCAAAGCTAATGCCACACTCTAACTCTCAACTTAACCTTATCAAATTTCCAAGCCACCAAATTTGTTTCAAGTCTATAAATTCTGGAAACCTTCACATTTTATAGTGGTTTCAGTCTACAAGTTTCATAAAGTATCTGATGGGAAAGTTACATAGAAATAAATTTACTAAGCTCAGTCAACCAAATAGCATCACAGATGGCTCAATTAGAACTATCCATGACCCAATAAATTCTTAGACACTGACTTCAATAATACCAGGGAGAGATAGACCATTATTTCAAATTGATCCTTGTTGATCTAAGTTTTGATCATTTCATTTGCCTTTGTGTTATAACAGCAATATGAAGTAATTTGTGCCTGCAAGGAGGCAGGCTATGGTGGTGATTGGGAAATGGGGACACTGGTGAAAGGAAGATCACACTGGTGGTAGGATTGGTGTTTGTGTTTGAATTTTTTATACTTGAAATTATTGCAATGAAAAATTGGTTAAAGCACAGTGTTATAATAAAAATTAAGAAAACTATTTTGTGAGTCTTAAAACTAATATATAGGTTCAAATGCTCAAAAAATGTTGCATCTGAATATATCTCTGTTATTTTTATTATGAACCAACTTGTCCTATGCATGCATAGTTTCTATGCTGACGTTAAAACATGTATGTCAGAAGACTTCGACATAGAATCTATACAAAAGCCAGGATCTCTAACTACAGAAACTTCACTGTGACAACCGTGATTGTGAAGAGCTTTTACTGGGGCCATGGAGAAAGACTTTGGAGTTAGAAAATTTAGCCTGGACTCTATAATTGGTCTTAGGCCAAGATGCTTTATGGGTAAGGTCTCCCTGTTTTTAGGCCAGAAGATTTTCCCTTTTCCTTTTCATTTTCCCCATATTTTGTTGTGCTTATGCAAAAAACAACAACAAAGAAACCATACACATACACACACACACACACACACACCTTTTTATTGTATTTTTTAATCTCTTACCTTTTAAATTGGGGCTCCTGCCTTTTTCATAGAACGTTGGGACATGAATTACTTTACCACATATTTCCACATTTTTTTTATAAAACTAAGAACAAAGGATCAAAGAAAGCCTGGGGCTTAGGGGCCAAGTGGTCTCAGATGCATTGGCGGGAAACTAAATAAGGACAGAATTAAATATCTAGCCAAATTCAATGACAATAGAATCAAGGGACCTAAACTTTAACAATCGAAACTTAAAGTGGCCTGTTATACTGGCAGGTCAGGGAGCAAAGAGCGGTGGTAGACGATGTACTCTGGGTCCATTGGGGAAGAGAGGTTGACACTGGTGGTGGAAAGGGCCCTGACTTATTGTATATCTGAAATTCAACTGTGAAGGACTCTATAGATCACAACAATTTCAATAAAATAAAATAAATGTATATCAGAAGAGAAATTGTATTTGGATAAAGGGATTTTAATGAAGTTTTGGAGTTAGAATGTTGTGGATAAAGACCTCAGGTGAAATCAAACACTTTGCTCTCTAACTTGCAACTTCTAGAACTATGAATTTCTGTTGCTAACTTGCCTACACAGTGGCATATTTTAATGGTAGTACTAAGCTGTGAGTATAGTTGTGCATGATAATAAAATGAGACAAAGAAATCTAAGTCAAATCTTTTACTCATCAACTTTGCAAACATTGCTATTGAGTTCTGATATATTGCTATTGATGTCTACTTGATTATTATTCTATAATAGATAATTCATCTCTTTAGTAGCTTTTAAGATTTTCTTGGTGTTCACTTACTGTTTAGGTAAGTGCCATTTCATTTTCATTTATGCTTTGGCCTGCCCAGTGCTTTCAATCTGAGTGCAAGGGTCTGTCTGCCATGATGAAAATTTAGCATCCATTATCTTTTCAAGTATTACTTCTCCACCCTAATCTAGAAGTGAGCCAAGAGCAGATAGCTTGGCCCACATCCTACCTGCACAATTGTTCTACTTCCTTCCGGAGTTTAGTACAAACCACAGGCTTAGGCAATAGAGTTACAGCATATCAATACTCCTATTTAATTTGGAGAATTCAGTCTCTGTATTAATTTCTCACATTCATTTTGGTTCTGGCCACACTTGGTTCTCATTGTCCAAAAATTCAACTATCTTTGCAGGTATTGTGAAGAGGCTAGAGGTTTACAACCTTTAGTTCCTGTTTATTCCTGCTTATTGTGTTTCCATTCTAATATTTTTTGTCACAGAGACGCTTTCTTAATTTTAATGGAAGATTTAAAAAATAATTTTAAAATTATACAAGAACTTCAGAGATAATATAGAAAGTTCCCATAACTCCTTCACTCAACTTCTTTCATTAATATTTATACAGCTAGGTTTGAAAGATTTTTAATCTTGATTTATATATTTTCTCTGGACACTTGCCAATCAAAACCAGGAGAAGCCTATCATTCTGTTTTGAATAAAAATCCTGTGTCACGGGGCCGGGCGGTGGCGTTGGAGGTAAGGTGCTGCGCTAACCTAGGATGGTCCGCAGTTCGATCCCCCGGTTCCCCATATGGTCCCCCGTGCCTGCCAGGAGCGACTTCTGAGCGAATAGCCAGGAGTAACCCCTGAGCATCACCGGGTGTGACCCAAAACAAAACAAAACAAAACAAAATCCCGTGTCACAAACATCCTTATTTACTATTCAATATTCAACCATTTACACAATCAATATTTAATAAGCACTTGTTATGATTCAAGTCCATCTTGTAAATGGGGATTTTAGCAATGATAAAAACTTACAAAAGTTCTTGTACTGCTCTGGTTCCATATTAGTGTTGATTGAAGATAAAAAAATTATAAATGGTAATATCTTATCACTAAATACCAAAAGGGCCAGTAAGAACCAGATGTGTTGGTAACAGAAGGTGAATATTTATTTGCACTATAAAGCAGTAGAGTTTGTGATGTCCTTCACTAAGGACAATGAAGAGAAAACCCCTGAATGTTTTGAATTGTATAGGGGAAATAGTCTTCAATTACCCTGGGTACCATGCAGGAGAGCTATAACATAACTGGAATTCTGAGACTCTGAGTCCCTTGTCTCTCCATACAGCTGCCATTAGGACCCGTGTCTCCTTTACCCCAGAGCTTGTGCTTTTATCAGGTGATAGTGTCTAGTTTTATAAGGACACACACACACACACACACACACACACACACACACCTTTCAAGGGTGCATTCTAGTCCTTTTACTCAAATAACTTAGTATGAAGCCTTGGTGTGCACATAAACCTTTCAAGAAAACCCTAGAAATCTATTTACAGAGTACTCGAGGTTTTTCAACAAGATGTTTTCATTGAACAAGCTTAACTTCATAAAATATAACTTTGACCTTTGCAGCCAGTGGTCTGAAAGTTGGAGCCACTGTGGCCAGCCTGGAAGGGAGCCAGTGGCTCTGTGAGGGACTGATCATTTTTCAGCCTCTCCTCTCCCCTGCAGGGAAGCGAACCACTGTTCCTCAGATTATTTATTCTTCTTTTGCTAAAAAAATGAATCCTTCCAAATAAACCCCACTGAATTCTTACAAAGCAGAGGGAAAATCAGCTTATCATGCAAAACATTGGGTGTATAGGGGTCTAAATGGACAGAACATCTAATTTGATATTGAAAATGAATGCATTCAAAACAACCTGTGCCCAAATGGAAAATTCATGGAGCCAATGTAATGTTTAAGATTCTTCTGAGTAGTTGAAGTGCTGATTTCTGAGTCTGACCTTTTGGAATTGGAGTCAAGTCTTGGATGATGACAAGGTTTCTGCCTATCCAATATATATTCTTCCCATCAGTAGTCTGACCCATAAGGTCAAGATTCCTTCTTAAAAAAGGAATGGATATTTCAGAATCAACCTCCATCACCTTAGACTTTGTTTCTATTCCTACCTTCTGTTCCTTCCTCATTTCTTCTTCCCCTCCTCATCTACTGTGCTCAGGCTCTGATCACTCACTCTGATTTACATACCCAATAGCATCCCACATATTTTATTTTGAAATCCCTTGCCTCAAGAGATTTCCCCCTCATCCCTACATATTAAACTCTTGCTCCTCAATTAAGACTCTGCCAAAGGATCATTATTATATAAATCTACCTAAATCTTCCAACTAAAATTGCTTCCTCCCATTCCTGTGTTTCCATAGTTTGCTGAGAAAGAAAGAGAAAAAAAAAACAGGTGAGTTATGTTCCCCCTAAAGTTAGTACTTCCCTTTATCTCCAAATTTCTAAATCTCTCATATAGCAAAACAAATATATCTTATAATGTAAGTGCATTTTATCTCTATTTTTTGTTTATCTTTGGGTTACACTGGTGGAGCTCGGGGGTTACTCCTGGCTCTGTGCTCAGAAATCGCTCCTGTCAGGCACAGGGCCCCATATGGGATTCGAACCACTGCCCATCCTAGATTGGCTGAGTGCAAGGCAAATGCACTCCCGCTGTGCTATTCAACTTATCTTTATTTCTTAAAATCTGGACAATAGGTTTTCAATGGGTTTCATGCATGTTGCATTAGATAGTAAGAGAATTAGCACAGAGTAACCCAGGAAGAACAAATAAAATGTTGTAATTATTGGTTATGATTATTTGGGGGGGGGTTTAGCCACACCTGGTGACGCTCAGGGGTTACTCCTGTCTATTCGCTCAGAAGTTGTTCCTGGCAGGCATGGGGGACCATATGGGTAACCGGGGGATAGAACCGCGGTCCATCCTAGGTTAGCGCAGGCACCTTACCTCCAGCGCCACCGCCCGGCCCCTTGGTTATGATTATTAATAATAGTTCAATCTCTTGAAATACTGTAAATAAAGCCTCTCCCAAGTAAGTCCTTTGATGGGCACTATATCTAAAGGGTAAGATCCCTTCATGAACAAGTTATTTAAGCAAAATTGCTTTGTAGTTGCTCAGGCTACCAACTCTCATGGGACTGTACCATCTCTGTTCTGCTTATCACTTTTTTTCTGCTTTTGGATTCTTTCTTTCTCAATTGAGTGAGGACATACTGGCTTTGATGGCAACTCTTCCCACCTCTGAAAAGAGTTCCCAGAAGAATGCTAGATTGTGGTTTCTCAAACAATGAGCAAGGATAGCATTCTATGGGATCATTGTTTCTATTTTTCAACTTTGAAGCTATTTCTGACCTACAGAAACACTTCAAAAGTAGAGCAAAGTTGGCCAATTTTTTACCTAAACACCATAGATGTAAGAAGATTTATATAACCACTGAATTATTTAATTAATGAAAGTAAAATTGATATACCATTATTATTGAACCTTCATTCCCCAATGTCAATTTCACCAGTTGTTTGTCCCACAGATGTCACTTATCCTGTTCCAGCATTACAACAAATGTTATAGGCTGTTTTTTATTCCCATAGACTCCATAAACATGGCATATTTTTCTTGAGTCATGCTTTTGAATGTTGTTATGAAACATTGCTAGTTTTGAGACAGGCCAATTACTTTGTAAATATAATATAGTTGATATTTTCTTATAATCAAATTTTTACTTCTGCATATATATATATATATGTTCCCACCAAAATACTGTGTCATTCTCTGTATTTTATCAAGTGATAATGATGTCCACTTGTCCAATACTGTTGATGATTCCTTAGTTAAGTAGTTTACAAATTGGAGAAATTGTAGGACTCTGTAATGATTCTTTCTCATATTTGGTCACTGTTTCGTATTGAAGAATCTTGTCTGAAATAATACTTTTTTAAAAATTGGTAAATGATATAATTGTATATCTTCTTTATTTCTCATGTACCTCAGTTCAAATTATACTCTACAGATATTTGCCTACTT
Organism: Crocidura indochinensis; assembly: GCA_004027635.1. Classification (NCBI taxonomy): domain Eukaryota; kingdom Metazoa; phylum Chordata; class Mammalia; order Eulipotyphla; family Soricidae; genus Crocidura; species Crocidura indochinensis. The sequence goes on from PVKC010003221.1 coordinate 13,637, forward strand.
ATTTCCTTCCATATTTAAAGTAACTTTACTTAATCATAAAAATAACTTTATTTAATCATTCATTGAAATTTATTACAGTCGCTATTTTGTGGCTAATATCCTAGATTCGCTTATTTGGGTATATTGAATCTTTCTGATATATTTTTTCTTTTTTTTATCCCCCCTTCTGATATATTTTTACATCTTATTTACATTGGTTTCCTTTCTAAAGTTTGTATCTAGGTTGTATTGATTCAGGTAATGAAAAAAAGACTTTCTGATGTACTCTAGTGAATGTAAGCAACTCTGCCCTTTTAATGATGGTGATTTGACTGTTCCCACATGTATCTCTATATAACCAGTTTGAAGAGTTTATTCAAATGAGGTTTGCATGTACATTTGATTCTTCAATGACTACCCTGTGATATTTCATTGCTATATTTTCCATTGGTAGCTTTAATAGACATTTGGTAGAAAACCTAACAAGCACAATTCCCTGTGGCCTCTTGAGCTCTAAAGCTTGCTCTTTCTGCATTGCTTCTGCACTGGATTCTATTTAATTAACATTTGATTTTGCATTGCAAGCCCCTAATATACATTAGGAGGTCACAACCTAGCCATTTATCTTTTAAAGTAACTGAGCTGGTTATTTTTTTAAAAGTTCCATCAGGTTAAAAGAGTTAGCGATTTTTCTCCTTTGCAGTATCCCTTCAGCCTGGACCAGACGGATAATAGATCAGTAGAGGTTCGGATGCATTACAACATTAGTCATCAATTAGGTTTAAACCAGCACTGTAATATATCATTTATCTTGCCTGCCACAGCTCTTGTGAACATTTAATTTTTTAAGGCCTCTTAAGGTTTTTTTTTCTTCCTTTCTGACTGGCCTCCTGCTTCTCTCCTTTGTCTTCAACACAACCATCTCCTTAAGGAACAATAAAAATTAGATTTGTTTGACCTACTCTCAGGGTTCATTTCAGCAAGATGGATTTTAATAGCTGACTGGATAGGCAGACAGCTTTTATGGAATATTCCAGACATTTACACACTGTCTTTCTCTATACTCTGAGTAGGTGTGTGTAAAGGACTGTGGCTATGTATGAGTGCCACTAAAGAGCTGCTGAGTATACCTTTGACATGGAAGAACGTGTCAAAGGTATACTCATTCATCTTTCTTCTCTAATTACCTTATCTGAATCTTTATAATTTGGTACTTATTGAATTGTCTATATTCAAAGGATGATCTGGGTTTAATAAAACTTTCAAAGTTGACTTAAATAGTAAGAGGTTAATCTCAAATCCCTTTTAGGTGTGCGACAATACCTTTTCATGAATATTTAGAAGCAGGATGGGTCATTTTCTCATTAAATAGATTGAGGGCAGAGGAGAGATAAGGTTTGAGGCCATATAAACTGATATTTGAAAAGAAATTCATCTCTTTATGAGGTAAATTGGTCTTAGACTCAAAATGACTCCAAAAGATGCTATTTTTGTTGAATCTTTGAATCTAACTTACAGGAATCATGATAATATACCTATATTTTATATATGTACCTGAATGGGAGGCTTGAAATGCTACAACCAAGTTTAGGGATTTTAAAAAATTATTATTATTATTAGTTTGGGGCCATACATGGCAGTGCTCAAGGTTTAATCTTGGTTCTGTGCTTGGGGATCACTTCAGCAGTGCAAGACCATATGGGTGCCAGGTATTGAAACTGGCTTGGTATCATTCAAGGCAAGTACACTACCACTGCACTATCACTTCAGCCCTAAGGATTTTTAAAAAGAAAGAAAATTCCATTTAATTGCTTTTTTGAAAGGTAAATATAATATTTATTTAATATATATGCCTTTAAGTACTTAGAACTTTACTTTCTAGATCGGAGTAACAGCAATGAACAAAGCAAAAAACTTGGCCTACACAAAGGTTAAGTTCTTGTCAGAGAGAATGATAATATAACAAGCTAAATAAATAGAATATATGGTATGTTTGGTAGTGGTCAGCACTAAGGGGAAAATAAAATAGGGTTGGTTGAAAAGATTAAATATTATGACATAAAATATTCCTAGACAGTGTCTGGCACATAATCAATAGTCCATTAATAGTAGTTATTCAAATCAATCAATTATTTTATTAATTCACACATTTTTTCAACATCTGTTAAATCACACTTTATTTAAAGCACAGAAGCTATAAATCTTGAGTACTTCTGGAACTTTGAAGAATATAATTCATTCATATATTAATTCTGACATCTATAAAGCAACTATTCTAGACTAGGTACTTGGCTAAGCATTAGGATCTAGACATTAATAAAGTAGGCCTTATACTCAAATTATGCATAGTTTTATGAAATCTCCACAATGTAAGATGATAAAAGACATGAGAACAGAAAGTTGACAAGAAACTAGAAGGAGACTGTATTTAGAAAGAGAGATTAGAAGAAAGGACTAAAGTAGATTGAGAATTCCAACTTGCTTTGGCCAATCTTTTGGGACTATAACAACTTGGCATTTCCTGATACTTAAAATTACCTGGTAATGTTTTAGATGGCTCAGCCCTAAAGCCCTTGAAGCCACTTTATAAATTCAACACAGTAAGAAATTCTTACTGTGTTCTACCCTTCCTGTGGTTGGAGAAGTTAGTGGGTTTTGTTGGAAGAAAGAAATAAAATGTGGGCTGAATGTAAGTTTCTTGTGCTGGGAAAAGAGTCACCAGAGAAAATGAAAAAAATTAGTCATGAGATGTTTATCATATTTTAATATATTATAACTATTTAGTTTTGACCCTGCCAGGAATTTGCTATTTGAATGTGAATTTAGAAAAACATTGGGATTAAATGAAATGAATTTCTGGCTCTAGACATAATCCTATAAAAGTAATTTAATTTTTTTATGCTCATTCACAAAGCTCTTCATCTAGACATCCACTTCTTCATTACTTTATGTTCATTCAGGATTTGGATCATAGCCTTCAGCTAAGCACTATTCTAATGAATGCATATAAGATGGTTCCTGTCTCAAGAACATAAATTTAGGACTGCATTTTTCAGAGATGGTATAAATTCTCTTCATTTACTATAATATATAATTTTAAAATATCAGTGACAATCCTTCTTCAGCATTGAGATTCTAACTTGTTTTACTTAGTTTTTTTTTTTTTTTTAAGAATAAACTAAGCATTTCCTGCTGTATCACTCTGGATTATAGTCCTCTGTGAATGAGAAAGGGCAAGAATTAGCCCAACCCCCTTTTTACCGATTTTCTGGAAAAGGGAATCAAGATACTGAAAACTATTGGTAATTTGGTATTTACCATAGTAGTAGATTATTGCGTACTAGGGGTTTTTGAGTGCAGTAAGAGTGGTGATCGAACAAGGGCCAACTACTCAACTTTATCTATTATTTTAATTTTTTTCTTTTGCATCAGGTACAGAGGTACACTGGGCTTACTCCCTATGTTGAGAGATCACTTCTAGAAATGTAAACACTTTAACACAGTACTATTTCTCCAACACCTCCAGTACTCTACTTTAAAACAGAAAATTTTGTATTCTGGATAACCTCTTTAGTTCTGGGTAAACCTGGATAGGTGCTCACCTAGAAATCTATGAAGTACTTTTTCTATCCATACATCTGAGAGCATGGGACATGACAGGAAATTTACTACAATGCATTACTTTTGATGAAAACAAATGAAAACTACATGAAAAGACAAAACTCTTCTAACCCAAACCCTCAGAGACTTGAAATGTGTTTATTTTATTTCTAGATGAAATTTGGGTCACTAGAGTAGAGTTTAAAGAGATGTGCTGTTTATTTTATTCATATTTTTTGTTTATTCTTATTTTTTTGGAATATGCCCTGAGCACACCCTCATTATTCAAGGCATATTCTTAGCTCTGCACCCAGGAATCACTCCTGATGTAATTCTGGGAACCATAGGTGGTCTGAGAACATGTAAGGTAAGTGCCCTATGTGCTATACTATTTCTCCAGCCTAGGAGAGATGTGCTTTGATAAGAGGAAGCACTGATATTATGTGATTGTAAAAACTAATTATTTACAAGCTCCTCTTGGAGCAAAGAACCTTGTCTCCAGTTAATTATCAAAAAATGCATTATTTTGAGAGCACAGAAATGTGAGTCAGAGATGGAGTATCTGTCTTGTTGGTATCAGCACAGATTCATATCACTGAGTGCAATCCCATTGTTGCTGTTGGGATTTCCAGAGTTATAGCAAGCCCGCACTCTCCAGCAAGTATGCATATGCAACTAAAGTATGTTACCACCTAGTGTGTAAGTACTGAAGTAAAACGTGATACCCTGTATGGAAAGCGATACAAAAATTCCTCCAAAAACTGAAAACTGAGCTCCTATACAATCCAGCTATACCACTCTTAGGAATATACCCTCGGAACACAAGAATACAATACAAAAATCCCTTCCTTACACCTATATTCTTTGCAGCACTATTTACCATAGCAAGACTCTGGAAACAACCAAGATGTCCTTCTACAGATGAATAGCTAAAGAAACTGTGGTACATATACGCAATGGAATATTATGCAGCCATCAGGAGAAATGAAGTCATAAAATTTTCCTATACATGGTTGTAAATGGAATCTATTATGTTGAGTGAAATAAGTCAGAGAGAGATAGAGAAAGATGCAGAATGGTCTCACTCATCTATGGGTTTTAAGAAAAATGAAAGACATTCTTGCAATAGTTTTCAGAGACAAAAGAGAGGAGGGCTAGAAGTTCCAGCTCACCTCATGAAGCTCACCACAAAGAGCGATGATTGCTGTTAGAGAAATAACTACATTGAGAACTATCCTAACAATGAGAATGTATGAGGGAAATAGAAAGCCAATCTAGAATACAGGCGGGGGTGGGGAGGAGGGAGATTTGAGACATTGGTGATGGGAATGTTGCACTGGTGATGGGGGGGGGGTGTTCTTTACATGACAGAAACCCAGCCACAATCATGTTTATAATCAAGGTGTTTAAATAAAATATTATTAAGACAATGTGATACTCCAGCACAGCACCAAAGGGAAATGAAGGGGGAGAACTGTATCACTCCACAGGCAATTTTACTGAATGAAGGGAATGGCAGAGAATCAGAAAAAGTCTTTGATCCAATTTGACACTTTCCATAGTTCATTTCTCTCTTGGGATCTCAACATCTCAACCTGAAAGGGTATATGCTTGCCAACTTCCTGAAGAGATCAAAACTAAGTGTTGCCCTTACCTCTGGCATATGAATTATAATCTAGGGAAATTGTGTGTGACTTTCACACCATCCTGGAATTTTAATTTTAATCAAGGAATAATTCTGGTTCTTTATCAAATGATTTGTTACTTTGGACAGATAATTACCTTCTGTGAATTTTCTTTTCTTATCTGCAAATGGTGGAATTGCAACTCTAAAACAAAATTGTTGTGAGGGTTAGGGAAAATAGTTATTATTGCCCTGGCATATTGCCATTCCCTGGGTAAGATGAACAAGATGCTTGAAGATGTTAAGTTTGACCCTTAGGATGTTTAAACTGTAACTATAAAAAATCATCTATTTTAATCAAGATTGTAGTTATCATGACAGTGCAAATAAAGTTTCCTGGAGCAAATTTAATTAAACTAGTTTACATTTTTGGTAGTATTTCTGTACAGCACATTTTGCTATTTCTGATATTCTCATTTTATTAGGATTTATTCATTTAATTAGGATTAATAATTTTGTTGTTAACAATGAACATGAATACTATTATTGGTTAGTTTGAAAATCTGATTTTGTTTAAGTACAGCTGACACTTCTTTTATTTGTTCTCAGAGACACTCTATATATGACATATATCCTTTATCAGCTGAATATGAATACTAACACTCATACTAACAGTGATTACAAAGAATTAAGCAAAAACTGGGGCTGGAGAGATAGCAAAGCAGTAAGGCATTTGCCAGGAGTAGCCCCTGAGTGCTGCCGGATGTGACCCAAAAACCAATAAAAAAAAAGAATTAAGCAAAAATAAAACAGAAAAGATTGACAAGTAAGAGGCTTTGATGTTTCCTTTGCTGGAACAAAGAAACCATGAGTTAGGGTCAAAATGGTGAGTGTCAAAGCATCTGACATCTTGGCTTCACTTTCCCTTCACACTCACTCTTCCTGGAATTATCATGGATCCCCCCTGAATTGATTTGTTCTTTGGACATGAAGAACTAGAAATAAGAACAGCATCTAAGGCTCTATAGCCTAATCATATTTCCTACCTACTTTCTGCTCAGTGAAAGCCTTCTTTCCCTCTTCCCCATTTACTCCAGCAAGGGTTTGCGGAACTATTATTTTGAATACAAACCAAACATGAAAGAAAGAGTATTGAGAAAGAATCTCACACTATGCCCGATCCCATAGCCTATTTTATGCCTGCATCTTTTTCTTTTGTTAACAAGAAGAGGTGAACGAGCAATATAAATCTGGGTTTCAGGAATAGAGAAATCTGGGGAAATTCATTTTCTCTGGTTTAAGTGGTATTTTCTTACAGGAGAGATCTCATTTCTTCAAGCCTCAGTTTTAAGAGCAATAAAACTAGTGAGGAAATATTATTTACATCCTAGAATTGTGAAAGTGAATAATTGTAAAAGCAAACTCTTAACTTGGAATCCCAGAAAACCTGCTAACCCAGGTCCCATTCATGTAGCACTAAGACAGAATCTCTTATAGAGCAAATCCCAATCAAAGAAATAAGTTACTATAATCATAATGACTAAATACAAGAGTAATTAGAAGCAAATAACAAGAAAATTAATTCCCTTGATGGTTGGATGAGATTGGAATAGGTATATATGATGAGGTAGCTACCTTGGCATAATATAGGTATCTAGGTGTTTGTATGTGTGTGTAAATGGTGACACAAATGCAATGTAGTTTTGGGAAATAGGCAAGCATGAGCTTAAATCCTGGTCTCCACTTTTAAATTAATCATTTCAAGAAAAATCATGTTTGTAATATTAGTTTTTCTGTTAAGAAAAATCTATGCACTATTTACCATGAAGAGTTATCCTGCATGGATTCTCCTTTCTCTTTCTCTTCTTAAACCTTTAGTTCAATGGATCTGGCATTCATCAGCCTAGGAAATTGGGACCATTTGTGTTCTGATGAAACTAACAAATAGAATCTCAACCTAATCATGTGTTTTGTGAAAATGTGTGTGTGTGTGTGTGTGTGTGTGTGTTTGGAATGGAGCTTCTATACCTTGCTCAGAGAACCCAGTGCCATTCCTAGTAATATTAAAGGAGCTGAAGCTGTTACTGTAATGCTATGACCTGAGGATATGAAGCATCTCATATCTTGTAGTACTGGAGACCACCACCCACAGCTACCAGACAAAGCTCAGGGGCCTCGAGGGACACACCTATCAGGGACACACCTATCAGTGTAACAATGGTCTTATGATACCTTAATTCAAACAGTCCTGGTGCATGGGCAGTATAGTCCACGTTCCTGAATGTCAAAATATCTCCCAGCACCAAATTTATGTATTTTATTGGCATTAATTGCATAGAAATATTTTGTAACTGCAAACCTTCCATTGAAAATTTCTTACAATCTTACAAAGAAAAGTGTAAAGACCTCACATGCTTTCCACTCACCTTCGTGAGAGAGATCTAGAGCACTTAGGGATGTTCTATAAGTGCACCTTGAATAGGTGAATACACTAATATGGCCAAGGCAGTATCTTGACAGCAGGTGGATGGAGGTGGAACAGGATTAAGGACCCTTGCTCCTCCCTAGGACCTTTAGAAAGACTTTCAACACCCTTGATTGCTATGAGCTTCGATAAATGCATAAAATATGGTTCCCTGCCAGTTGCTTTCTAAGTCCACTTCTGGATAGATGCCAACTGCTTATTTGATCAGCCTCGAGCAGAAAGGAGGTAGTTAAGACTGAGAAGGGTGAAGTTGGCTGAGAAATTGGTAAATATTTTATGACCTTATGGTAAATAATGCACACATTCAGAGAAGCAGGGTGAATCTTTTACAGGCTTAAGACCCTGTTAAGGCTGCAATTAAATACCGGTACTAGAAAGAATGAAAGCAAGTCCTAAATCTCTCTCCCTTGTGGAGAGTCAAAGACTGAAGGATCAGGAAGAAGTCTAGTCTCTGATCCCCACTGCTGAATTGCTGAAATTGCAGAATTTTTTAAAGGAAATAATCCCTTTCTTTATTCAATTTCTCTTTTGTATATTTATGCACGAATGTTTGCTTAATTACATTTACCTCTTCACATCATTAATTCATATTAAGTGATCCAGATTATTGACATTAAATTTTTGTTTGAACTCCCAAAATTTCAGTGAAAGGTTCGTCAGAGCCACTTCTCAATATTTAGTATTTCATTTATGTTATTGGACACTTGCTTTTAGCCAGGTCCACATCTGTGATGGTTACTGGAAATTCAAAGAGCACAAACTGATGGTAGTAGGCAAAATATAAACAAAAAATTGACTCTTCCAGAGATTAAAGATCCACTAAACATAGGGCTGTAAGTGAGTACATTTAAATCAAATTCCAAGAAAAAATGTGTCAGTAAAAGCAGGGCAAAGAGAAGGATAAATAATATTTATTGATTTTATAATGATATTATGATACAGAATTTAATGACTTAGAAAGGAATATAGGATATAATCATAATAGTAATCCCAAAATCTTCAAAGCCAGTATTTCTGTAGTAAAATTGACAGAAAGACTATGGCAGATTGTAGAAGAAATAAAAAGTATTAAGGGGAGGGGAGCAGGGGCACAGCTCAAAGGACTGGTATGCACTTTTAGGATGCAAGAGCCCCAAATTCAATCCCTGAGAACTGAGCAAAGAGCAATCCTTATGCCCTACTGGATGGACCCCCAAAAGGAACCACTACCACAACACTGGCATCAATAAATGAATATGAGAAGGATCAGTCAATTATATTTAAGGTTAGACTCTCATTTTACTGATCTAACAGGATAAGTAGAGGACAAATCTTGTTGAGAGATCTGTTAGTTATCATTTTTAGGTCCTAATTAATGATAGGAGAGAGCATTGCAGAATTAGCTTCTTATAAACTATGTGGATCATATATTCTGCCAATATAGGGGTTACTTGATGATACATATTCTGGGTAGAAATCTGCCTTTTCTGGTGGTCATTGGTAAAAATCTACATGCAGAATTCAGAGTGTCATGTTCATCAAGAAGGGGTTCCGTTTACATGATAGGAAGAAGTCATTTTACAATGAAAGGAATCAGGAAATGGCACGATGAGAACAGCACATTTTATTTGCTTTCACAGGACTCAGAGGCTACTGTCTTAATGAAATGATGGTAGGACATTTTAGAGTCCTGAAATCAGAGTTTATGAATATTTTTCAATTGTGGACTTCTTACAACCTAGTTTCAGTCCTGTAGCCCTCTCTCCCTCATGCCATTGACCTCATTTGCATCATTTTTATTTGTGTCTCTTGGCATATCCTGGGGCCCCCTGCATTGAGAAATGCAGGTCTCACCAGCCTTGTTAGTTTACAAAGGTATTTCCTATATTTTAGTTTTAGTAAGCTTGCTAAGTGCTTAGTTAATAAGTACTATATGGTGCTGTTCCCAACAGGTAGAATTTGAATGTGCAGAAGAAAAAAAAGAGTAGAAATAAGAGTGTGTGTTTCTTACCATTACTTCTAATTATCTACTTGGGGGATTTGTGAATTTGCAAAATCTTTTCCCTACAAAGACTTTTTATGCCTCCATTACTCTGTTCTCTGTTATTCATGCCAGGACACTAGAAATTAAAAAAAAAGAAATGACCATCATGTAGTGTATTCCTTTTTCCTGACCTTGTGAAGAAGATAGGGCCATCCTATGGGAGAAACAGATTTGATATCCCAGAAATTCACAGGGCTTCTGTGGTGCTCTCTTACTCTATTTTGATAGCAAAACACAGGAAGAATTTGATGAATAGGGCCTTATACTCTTCATGGATGATGATTGTGATTATTCTTGTCTTATGACATAAATCAACCATTCAGTACCAAGAAGAGGTACTGAAAGGTAAGGAAGTATAAAGTGAATCAGGATAGAGAAATAGGGCATATTTCTTTTCTCCTGAAATAGTAGTGGTATGGACTAGTTTTCTTAACTAATCTTGCTAGTTTGCCTGTGAAAATAAATAAGAATCCTACAGGAGTCCATTTCCTAAGTAGAAGGCACTCATTTTCCTAGCTGACAGTGTCTGGTGAACATCCACACTGGATGAAGGAGGGAAGGGAGTCAAAAGAGCTGAATGCAATAAGAACATCAATCTCCAGTTCCAATCACAGTGAGGCAAGGATGTAGATGAAGACTAGATAACGTTTGAGGGATTTGTTTAATATCAGCACAATTTTCTCTGTTTAACAAAGAAAACAAGAATGTGGGTTGATATTTTGAATAAGCCAACACATAGAGTCAATTTGCATGAAATATGGGATTTGAGTTCCAGATTATAATTCAAGGTCCAAGGGCATTTTATTATTCCAGGTGGATTTTTTCAAGATTTTTGTCCTAGGTTCTGTTTTGAAATGAAGGAAACTGAGCCAGAACACATTAATGACTAGTCCAAGACCTACAACTAGAACTTCTGACTCAGAGACTCGGATTCATTTTGCAACATCATATTCAGTGCAATTTAATATGCCCAAATATGTACGAGCTAGGTATCCTTTGAGAGAGATTTAGAGATATTGGGCTGCCCAAACTTCTGGGTGCTACTTTACATGTTGCTTAGGTCCTGAGTCCCTAATTGTGCCAACCTTTTTTTCTGTACTAACAAGCTTGGTTAATAATTATGGCATAAAGTGATACATGTTTGTCACTTGAATGAAAGTAAACAATAGGATGTAAAAGACAGAATGATGTCACAATGAGATCATAAGTTTGACATAGGTACAGGTGGATGCAAACCAAGTTCAAAACCACTAGCTTATGGTTTCTTCACTTGTAGAATGGTGTATAGTAATTCTCATCACAGAAAATCACTGTACTATTAACTAATATCATGCACATAGAGCACTTGGAACTTAGCACAACTAAGTGCTGAGTTGCTATTACTCATTACTCTCTGGATTGAAACTACACTTTCTCTTTGTCCATGAGTTCTTTCTTAGGTTTGTTCTGCTATCAAATGGGCCCCTTAGCATAGACACCTCATAATTTTCCTTCATCCTTTCATATCTACTCTGATTTCCTGATGCCCTTTTCCAACCATCATTGGAACCAAATTGGACTCTTTCTTAATCCTTCTTATGAACCCAATCATTCTTTTTGTTAGGATACCAATGCCAATTAACCTGCCTACTGTGGGTTTTTAAGAGGATAATAACAGTGTTATTCATGGCTCCACTTTATGAAGCAGGTACTATGACCCATGTTACGTTGATAACCACTTGTCTCTATATCATCTAGTTTAATTATTGTCCTAGACCCAAAAGTAAAAATATTTTGATCTCTTTTACATACCAGTCCAAAAAGTTAAGTAACAAGTCCTAGGACTCCATCTGTGGTAATGGAGGGAACTTTCATGTTTGGCCTGTCAGAATTCAGAATCTGTTTCTCCATCTCTAGAAGTTGCATATCATTCCTGCTGCTAACATCCCGACCACCCAAGGACATATTTCCTGAAAGCTTCCTATTCACTCTTCTGTCCTACTGCTTCCCTTCACAAACCTGTGACTAACTTGACAGAACCATGGAAATCAATAGTATCTGAAAGAGATCAGTTCCTTTTAATTTCTCTTCTAGAAAGTAAGTTCCAAGAAAGTAAAGATAATGACATTCTTTACTGTACGCTAGTTTCCAGAATCCTTGGCTGACCCGTGCCCAGTAGAGAGTTGTTGAATGATACTGAATAAATGCCAAGGCCTTGGGATGCCATTGTCTGAGCGTCATTTCAACTTCAGGTCTACAATCAAGCTTAGTAGCCAGGTTTGGTTCCTGGGATGTTTGCTTCCTGGAAGTGCTTCCTTTCCTTACATTGCTGGTGGAAGTTTCTGACTCTCTACCACCTTGGATGCCGCTAGATATGTGGTTGGAAACCAAATTAACTTCATGATTTGTATTTATCCATGGAGACCCAGGCTGAGTCAGAGAGGATCTAAATTATGAAAGCAGTCCATGGCCACTCCACCCAGTTACCATTGATGAAACTCCTCCTAGCAGGTGGGGCCAAAGGCTTCATTAAATGGTTTAGTGGAATCTTTAAAAAAAATCTCAGAGATAAATTCACTTGCCAAAAATCATGCAGTTAAGTGGCAGGCTTAGATGTTGGTGTTTGAATCCAAACATCCTTTTCTATTAAGCCCAACTTGGAAAACATTTCAAAGACTTTATCTTGGGAAAGGACTTCTGTATCCAGAGACAGGGGGAAAAAACAAGAGGTAAGAAGTCCCACCTTGGCATTGTACCATCTTAATCTCTTTGAAATCTGGACTGGAGACTGGGCTCGGCATGTGGCAACTCCAGCTGCTTCCCTCTCTCACTCCCCACCCCTGAAGGGGTCCCTTGGGGTATGTCATATTTCTCTCTGACATTCTTGGAATAGTTTATGATTCTTTCTTAGAGCATGAACTTTTAAACTCTTTTCCCATGGAAGAATTTCTTCTGTCTTAGCTGCAGGTCTGCATGGGACTGCAGAATTTATGAGAACAAATAAAGAAGCATACCCTTATACCCCTTTGTGCTTTGTCTTCTGTTTCCACCCTCTTGCCACAACCCCCACATCCACATTAGACCTCAAGCCTGACTTTCTGGGGTCTAATTGTTTATTAGCTTGTTCTGCAGACCATCAAGACTGGAAATTCAGAGAATTAACTTGGTGAAAGGCTGAGACAGAAATGGGTGCCCAGGCCATTTTTGGACTCTCAGGCTCTTTGAATTTTAAGTTTAAAACTCTTTGGGGCATGACTTGGTATGGTTTGTACAAATAAGTGCAAGCAGAGCCAAAAATTTAAATTTGGTTGATGCTTTCACATGACACTTCCTTATTTCCATTACTAGGGCAGAAAATTTGAAGAGTGAGCTGTGTATGATCAAGAAGAGAATGCAGCACAAGAAGAAAATTCTCTTGGGGGCAGAACTAAAAAATGCTGCCCCCAAAATTTGCAGTGTTTTCTTGTTTGATGCACCTAATAACCCTGTGAGAGAGATGTTATCTCCCTATAGTTACTAAAGAACTGAAGTTCAAGAAAGGAATAGGCTTACTTAATTTCCCACCACTTGTAGCAGGGCCAGAATATAAATCTAGATGGCCCTCATTCTTGTGCTCATGGTATTGTCACAGTGCTCCAGTCTCCTGGAGAAACATGGATTTTGAGAAAAATTAGATTACCATAGTAGTGCAAAGATTTCTTGATAAATAATCTGGAGAGTTATATGAAATTTATCAGAAGGGAAGACAGGGACAGTGATAGCAGTTATTACACACAGTTCTGTCTACTTGATCCCACCCCCTCTCATCATGGGTGTGCAGCTTTTTCTAGAATGCCCCACCTATAAAGACTCCACCAAGTGGCCCAATGGAAAAGGAGCCCATGGAAAGGAGCCCATCAAGGGCCAGCCCAGGAGTATCAGTTCCTGCTCCCCAGACAGAGAAAGGATCCAAAAGGCTTCATGGATTTTTTGTCCAGAAAACAGACCCTGAGACGCAGAGGTAAGCTGCTGGAGGCATCCAAGAAATTCCAGCAGTTCCATCTTGGTGAGTCAAGATTACTATTCTGTGGGATCATCTTCAAGTGGCTCCCAATAGCATTAAGAATAAAGTTTAAACTATGAACCTGGCATATGATCTTGTTCTGATCTGATGTTTGCTTTAGAGTCTATCTCTTCTTCCCACTCAAAGCATTTTCTCAACTACAAAGATCACCATTACTGCTTTAGTTCCCTAACCCTGTTCAAAACCTAAGCCTACAGACCAGAAACTAATTACTGTATACTTGTTGGGATGATTCCAACCTATGTCACTAAATTCAGCTTCTTGATTTTTGGAAGTCTTCCTAAATATCTTACCCAACCATGCTTCATAGTACTTCTCTATCTGCTAGTGTGTCTAGGATTGTCGGTGACTCTACAGTAGAGATCTGTCCATTCAGTTTTTATCTGTAGGTCCTAGTATTAATACTAGTTTGAACTAGGCTAATATTTAAAATAACCTGTGTGTATTTCATACCTACACAGATTTTAGTTAATACATAGAGATCCTATGTACTGGACTTGTTAGGTCATTATCTCTCAGAGCAGGGTCCAACTCACATAGACATCTGGTACATGTAGCTTTCTTCATTATTGTCTCTCCTAGTGTTGGGGTTCTCAAATACCACCCCAATGAGGCTGTTTCTTCAATATTTCACATTGAGGAACCAGATATTTAAAAAGAGAGAGACTGACTATGCCCCCCTCACAGCATCCCTGACCCACAATAGCCTTCTCAGGATTTCCAGTTCTTTTTATATTTTTCTCACTTATATTTATTTTTGAATTAAATCTGAAAGACTGTTTCATGGCACTTACCCACATTTCCCCCTTCCAGCTCACCTCATGAAGCTCACCACAAATAGTGATGAGTTTAGTTAGAGAAATAACTACATTTTGAACTGTCCTAATAATGAGAATATATGAGGGAAATGGAGAGCCTGTCCAGAGTACAGCGGGGGTTGGGTGGGAGGAGGGAGATTTTGGGACAATGGTGATGGGAACGTTGCACTGGTGATGGGTGGTGTTCTTTACATGACTGAAACCCAAACACAATTATGTATGTAATCAAGGTGTTAAAATAAAAAATTTTTTAATCAAATTATAAATAGCACATCTCATTGAAAAATGGCAAAGTGCTTGTAAAAATGAAGAAACTCTTGTATCAGTGCATCTAAATATGATCATTGTTGATCTACTGAACAATTTTTCCAAACAATATGAAAAATATAATTTTGTCTTTTACTGTTCATTTAACAGTGCCATCAACTAGTTAGTGAGTTACTTGTTTGGAAATGTACCAAAGATGAATCTTCCACTGTTTTCTCACGGGTCAGAGAGACAAGATAGCCATAATTGATCAATGAATATGACTACTAATGTATATGTGAAGGCACTGTGTGGCACAGTGGTTGGCATCTAGGATTGACCAATTGTGGAAGCATAACCTGTTTATAGTCTTAGTGGTGGTGGCAGTGACAGCACTGGTGCTGACAGCAGATATGGTGACAAACAGTGAGAACGTTGGGTACAGTCTTAGGATTTACTGCTTCTCAAGGGAGATAGATCTCAGAAAGGCTAAGCATGTTCAGAGCTTACTCCATAGCTCATCTGCAAATTAGTCTACTAGGGAGAAAAGTTAACACCCATCCTTTTATGAGAAGAGAGAAGGTGTTATTATCTCTTCTTTTTTTTTGGTTTTTGGTTTTTGTTTTTTGGGTCACATCCAGCAGCATTCAGGGGTTACTGCTGGCTCTATGTTCAGAAATCGTTCCTGGCGGGTTTGCTGGGATTCAAACTACTATCCATTCTGAGTTGGCTGTGTGAATGGCAAACATCCTACTGCTATACTATCTCTCCAGCCCACAATTATCTCTCCTTCCAATAGCCCCATTATCTTTCTGGGTCTGGCACACACAAAGTTGGAATAACAGGTGAGATTTCAACACAACTGCTAAAACCTACCAGCTGATTTTCTCTATTGCTTTATTCTATTGTTTCCTGTGAAGTGGGGATAGTCAACTTACCTTATATTGAAGAGCCATCCTTTCTGGTAATCTTCAAATCCTACCTAGGTTACCTGTTCCAGCCGTGGGCCTCTATAGCTTCCTGAACTCAATTACATTCTGGGCCCTCAGTTTTGGTCAGTGAAATGACCTATTTTTGCCCTTTTATCCCCACTGAAGAAGAGATTCCTGGCAGTAGACACTCAACGCTTTATTTGTTTTGACACCAATTCAATTCTGATACCCTTTATGGATCTGACGCACACTTTCTGAAACATCTACCTTCCTTTTTATTTCAAAAAATGGGATCTTTCTCCTAGACTCTTTGAAAACTCTTGGTTCTTATTGATCTTAATTCTTGCTGTGCCCTGTCAAATAAAGTCAAATACCAGAGACACCCTGGGTGACCATAGGATTCAAAGTCTAAACAATTTTCTTGTGCTCATGGTGGAGCTGTGGAGGACCCACTGCAAGGCATGTGATGCAACCCCATCTCCAGGCCTGGTATAAGACCCCTTTAATTTGGTTTTGAAAACATGTGGTTTCGTCCTGTTCAAATATTGATTTTAGGTAATTTGAGTCTGGCAGAAAAGGCCTCTGGCCGAGGTCTGGGAGGCTGTTTGTTGCCTTAATGACATTTCTGAGTATGTGTGTAACACAGACTGATGTTTTGAGGAGTCGCTCTCAGCAAAGATTTATGGGACTTTACACTTTGGAAGATATTGAGGCAAACTGTTGATGAAGGCCCAGGGCATAAATTAGGCCAACTCGGGCCAACAAATGGCACTATACAAACCTGACCAACTGCTTCTCTATTCTGCACAGTGAGAGTTGTAGATTAGGTCAGCTGGTCTTGCTTGTGCACCCACCCTAGAATTTCTAGGAACAATTGGAGAGAAGCAGAGAAGTACTTCAGAGTTAAGAGGGTGAGAGTTCCACAGCTTTCTTGAATATTAACTGCTTTATAATGGTGATTCTCTTAGTGGCTCATGCTAAGATTTTGCAGATAAATATATACATGTGTAGACAACTTTTTATACCCATTTAAAACCTAAATCTCTAGTACTAAACTATCCCTTGGCTTGAACAAGGAGTATTCTAATGGTGGGACTGAGGAGAGTTTAAAAAGGGATGGCTAATAAAAGTATGGAATGGGATGGAGAGGACCAGAGGAGAATGTACTGGCCAAGTACCAGGACTGGTAACAACTCTCACAAAGATACAAGCTGAGTTGGAATATTGGCAGAGAGTTGCTTTCTGAGCTGAATTTTTGAGGAGGAAACCTATCAGTCCAGGGTCATGCAAGTGGCTGCAGAGAACAAAGGCCAACTTGGGTCTCAGTTCTTACCATTGGTTGAACACAGCTGGAGGCCAGGATGTCAACTGGGTCCATGAAGACCTAGCTTTAAGTGCCTAGAAAAATTAAAATGTAAAGTGCATTTACAAAGATGAATGGAAACCACATGGCAAGTTAGAATGTTACACTTCTCCTGCATTCCTGCATTCTGTCCCCAGTATCTTTCAGCCAGATAGCTCATCTTCAATTACCCAGTTTCCATTTCTAATCAAATGGGTGGGGGCATTACTTTAATATATTCTGTACTCTGATAAATAATTGTCTGCCTGAACAGGAAAAAAAGCTTGTTGATAGAGTTTAAAGGCAGTAGTAAGCAATATTAACTCAGAATATGGGTCTCGAGTTAATGCATAACCAGATTTCAATATTAGATCTATTTCTTTCTTATCTGGATGACTTTGGGCAAGTAAATCTAGATTTCTTGCCTGTAAAATGGAGATAATTATCTGACCTTATAGTAATGAGACAATGGTAAGAGGAGTTCAGATATGTAATATACTTCAGGTTAAGGGTTTAGGAATTAGCTGACAGCAGTTGTTATTCCCATATGAGAGTCCATTGTAAAACACTCCTATCTATAATAGTATTAAAGTCTTCATTCTGATTAATCTTTGCATTCCTATTCCCTCTATGCTTTAGGTTTCCTAAACCAAATGCAGAAATTGGAGGAATTCTTTGGGGACAAAAGATAATTTATATGATGACATATTCCTGGAGCAGACCAAGTTACCACTAACTACAGTGGTTGCCCGGTGAAAAGCCATCTCCCCTATCTAACTCTCAGATTCTCTAATGCTGCTATTCTCTGGTTTACACAACCAACCAGATCATCTATGGGGCATGTAAATATTCCCTGGAGTTTCAATTTAGCCATCACATCTTGATTTCTCTCTTTGAGTACATGTGAGTAATCCAGAGTAGGCTGGTCCCAGGGTCTGGAGCAGTGATACAAGTGGTAGGGCATTTGCCTTGCATGTGGCTAACCTAGGAAGGACCAAGGTTCAGTCCCTCAGTGTCCCATATGGTTCCCCAAGCCAGGAGCAATTTCTGAGCGCATTGCCAGGTCTAACCTCTGAGCATCACCAGCTGTGGCCCCAAAACAAAACAAAACAAAACAAAAAACAGAGTAGGCTGGTCCCAGCTGTCTTCTCTGGTAACTAAAGCCTGAACTCCTATCAACACCATAACATTGTGGACACTGGTGACCTGAGGCAAGAGCTTCCTTCTCATCATTCTACTAAATGCCACAGTCATGGGAATTGGAGAGACATATAGCAAGTTCAGATCTTAGTCCAGCTGTAAGTCTTCACTATTTACCTTAATTCTTACGGGCACTGAGAATGAGGTCATTGAAAGAGGGAGACAATGGAAGTCTGCTGGAAGAGTGGCTGTAAAACATGCTTTCAAAGGGCAAGAGAGAACTGTTAAGTCAAGGGGTCTTTGGAAGCTGTCTTTGGGAAGTAAATAACTTCAAAAATTCAGACTAGAAGATAAAATATATGCTTTTATGAGTATCAAAGGCCATCTCTAGACTCTTTTCTCATTGGAGTTATTTTTAATTGCATCAATTTCCTTAAGACTCTGGAGCATAATTTTGTAAAATCAGCTAGCACTACCATGATAAGAGGAAAGATAATGGGTTTTTAGACAGGGCCAAATGTGGGCCTGGGAATCTAATCTCTAGTGCTTCCATCCTCCAATTCTCAGTGCCAGTTTTACTGGAATTTTCCCAGTTACTTCATTCTACAAATTCTTCTGAAACTCTCTCTGAATCTTTTTTGTTTTTTTTTTTTAGGTCACACTTAAAATTGCTCAAAACTAACTCTTGGCTCTGTGTTTAGGGCTCAGGGGACTCTATAGGGTGCTGGAGATTGAACCTAGTTTGATGTGTGTAAGGCAAACTCCCTATTCACTGTGCTATTGTTCTGGCTTTTTGAATATTTTTTAATAGAAAGTTATTCCTGGGCTGGAGCAACAGTACAGTGGTAGGGCATTTGTCTTGCACATGACCAACCCAGGAAGGATCTGGGTTCGATTTCCAGCATCCTATATGGTACTCCGAGCCTGCCAGAAGTGACTTATTAGCCAGGAGTAATCCCTTAGTGGCACCAGGTGTGGCCCAAAAACAAAAAGGAAAAAAAAGTTATTTCTTGTCATTCTTCAATTGTAGAGCCTCTAAATCTCAAGTTAGGTGTCATTATTTTGGGTCTTTTCCTCCTCTCTGTTTTCTATTCTTGCTTTAACCTATTAACTGCATTGCTTGTCACCAATGATGTCTGAGTTGCCGTTTTGGACTTTATGACACCAGAGGGACTGTCAATGGCAGAACTGCAAGAGAGGAGCCTGAGTCTCTGAAATTGTCATAAAGTTATCTCTGAGTTCTTTTCTAAATGCCTCAGTACTGTATTTATTTTCTTTAAAAAATGTGGTAGAATTTATATTAGCCACTAACCATTTTAAAGTGCAAAGTGTGGTGGAAAAAAATCACCTCTAATTCCAGGTATATTAATTACCTCAGAAGGAAGCACTGTTCCTATTAAGAAGTTTTTTTTACCTTCCCCATTTCCCTCAGTCCCTGAAAACTAGGAGTCTACTTTTCATCTCCGTGCTTTTTTTTTGGAGGAGGAGAGGAGGAAAGAGAGGGGGAAGTGAGGGAGTGGGAGGGGGACAGGAAGAGGAGGAGAAGAGGAGGAGAAGGGGAAGAAGAGGGGGGGAAGGAGGAGGGAAAGAAGGGGAAGAAAAGGGGGAAGGGGAAGAGAAGAAGAAAGAAGAAGAGGAAGAAGGAAAAGAAGGGGAAGAGGAGAAGGAAGAGGAGAAGAAGAAGAAGGAGGAGGAGGAGGAGGAGGAGAAGAAGAAGAAGAAGAAGAAGAAGAAGAAGAAGAAGAAGAAGAAGGAGAAGAAGAAGAAGAAGAAGAAGGAGGAGGAGGAGGAGGAGGAGGAGAAGGAGAAGAAGGATAAATAAAAAGGAGGAGCTCATCTCCATGCTTTTAACTATAATGAACACTTTATGAAAATAGTAGTCTAAGTGACCATGTGATCTGTTTCTTTCACTGTTTTTTAGGCTAATATGCATTGGATCCATATCAGTATTTTGATAATTTTGGAAGATACTTTCTTTTTCTAACTGTGGTACACTACTCTGATAATTTTATTACTGAATTATTGTTCATTGTATATAGAGATCACATTTTATTCGTTTATCATTGATAGCTATTTAGTTGTTTTTACCTTTAAACTCTTGTGAAATTTTGCTATAAATATCTGTAGGCAAGCATCTTTTTACATAAGACAGAATTACATGCTTATTTACCCTATTGTTATTTGGATTGCTCTTTTTAGTGGTTTTCAGCTATTAATACTTCAGGCTAATACAATGGATCTAGCAATTAAAATTTCTGTTTAGAAGTAAGATAAAATATTAAAAAACAGAGAACCTATCTTTTTTGCTTTTATTGCAGTTGTCTTAATTTTATTTTTATTTTGAAAATACTTAAGGCATCCTGATTTACAAAGTTGAACTATACTGTTGAGTTTCAGGCACACACTATAAGATCCTGTAATGCCATCACAAATTGCACAACCAGTGTTGATTTTCATTCAACGATGTTCTCAAGTTCCTTCCCACCTTCTGCCTGCCACTTAAACAGGTATATTTTAATTTTTGGTTGTTATTATTGGATCTCATGTTTACCAATGTTGCCTCTGTGCCTTAGATATATACATACACCACAACTCTCTTCCCTACACTCTCCAATTTTATTTTTGGGGGGAAGCATACTGAGCTGTACTCATTGCTTATTTCTGGCTCTGTACTCAGGGATCACTCCTGGTGGGCATAGGGACCATATGGGGTGCTGGGAAAAATCAAACCTAGGTCAATAACATACAAGGCAATCATGCAACTCACTGTACTATTCCTCTATTCCATATTCCTCAATTTATTTTTCTATCTTTCTCATTTCTATAATCTAGGGTCAAGGTATCCTCTTTGATAAATTGTATTTCCTTGTCCTGTTATTCTATAAAAGCTGCTTTGTTAAAAGTTGTTCTTTTAATCTATGAACGTGTCACTAAAAGTTGTATTTTCTTACTTACTCAATTTGAAAGTAAAGTAAAATATTGAGAAACAGAAGAATCAATACTGTCACGTCTTTCCACCACCAGTTTCTGTGTTTCTTTGAGCTTTATAACTTTATCTATAATATGGGAATAAACAAGCCCTTGAAAGCAGAGACTCAAATCAGATAATCTTTTTGGAGATCTCAAGTTTTTGATTCTTCAAAGGATGTTTTGAAAGGGGTGGGATTTAAAGGAAACTGTATGAAATCCATTGAAATGTCATGTAGTTTGGAACATTTTTTTTATATTTACTGGGTTTTCTGTTGTATGTGTGTGCTATAGAACCTCAAAAAACTAAATTTTACAGTCTCTCTTTAATTTGCTTTGTACATATATATATTCTCTTAGTAGGACATATAGTTCTTAAAACTAAGTTCTATAATGCAGTCTCATATTAAGTACTATAATTCAGGCTGCATTATACATTAGTCATAACTCAAGTCATATATTTTAAGCACTACTTATTTAACTCCCCATCATTCTGAGGTCCTTTGATACCTTGGGTCTTAGGCTATATATATACATATATGTATATGTATATATACACACATAAACATATGTATGCATATGTATATATTTCTATTATCTTTCCTACTTCTATTCTTCTGTTTGATGAAAATATCATTTTTATTGACAATTTTGTCCCTACCCAGTTCCATCTTATCACTGCAACCCAAACAATGACTTAGAAATATGTCTTGGTCCAATGAAACTTCCCAACTATTAATTCATTTCTGACTTCACCAGTTCTTCAACTTTCCAGCCCCAGTAAAATGATGTTTAGGAATATCCTTGTTCAGAAGTATTCACTCAGTTGTGTTAAGGGTCTATTCCTGCCTCTATATTTAGTTATCATTCCTAGTTAGGCAGTCAGGGAGACTTAGGTGGTGTTGGAGAACCATAGGTAGTGTTGACATCAAACTGAATTATGCATGTCAGGAAAGCACTAACCCCTTCAGAAAAAATAAACTTAAGTTGATCCAATTAATACATCTGGATTCCATTTTGAAATCTGGGGTAAAGATATAAAGTCAAGGGGCCCGGGAGATATCATGGAGGTAAGGCGTTTGCCTTTCATGCAAAAGGTCATCAGTTTGAATCCCGGTGGCCCATATGGTACCCCGTGCCTGCCAGGAGCAATTTCTGAGCATGGAGCCAGGAGTAACCCCAGAGCACTGCCGGGTGAGACCCAAAAACCAAATAATAATAATAATAAAGTAAAACAATTAATTTTGCATTTTTATTACTAGTCCCTCTGGAACTCCCCAATCATATTTCCCTCCCCACTGTATTAGTCAGTTCTTGATAAATACAGAAGAAATATTAAATTAATTACATTTGAAAATCTTTCATAGGTAATAGTAGCCAATGCATATATTATCCCAACTGTTTTTCATGTGCCAAGTATTATGAAAATTATTTTACATGGCTCATTTTGTCATTTGAAAATCCCCTTGTGGCAAATACATTATTTTCAATTTATACATGAGAATACTGAAGCTTCTAAGACAGTTAAGTAACTTATTCAAAGTCTCACAACTAATAAGTGAAGGGCCAGATTATACTCAGGTCATCTGATTTCATTTGTATATACAACTGCTCTTTCCTACCCCAAATTAAATTCAAATTTATGAAAATATTTTCATGAATCCAGATATCCATACTGTATCTAGTGTCTCTTATCATTTACTAAGATAAGGCAAATACTAAGCTGCAATTCCATGCAGGCATGAGAACATGGAGTATTTCAATGTTATTATTCTTGAATGGTCATTAATTCTCAGCTTTCATCACAGGTATTTTTATACTAGAGGGATTCTTCTGAGACTTCCTATGCCTTTAATAATGAAGCAGTTATCTCATAAGTATACAATATCTATCCTTAATTAGATTAATGGGAATCAGAGGAACTAGGTCCTTGTCTCTGGAAACTATACATGCTACATATATGACAAAGACTTTGTAGTTGTGATAATAATGTTGAAATGATGTGAATTATTTTAAATTATCCATCTAGGCTCTAAATGTTATCACAAAGGTCCATAATAAGAGGGAGGACGAAATTATTTTTTTCTGTCACTATATAGAGCAGAAGAGAGTTCATGAGTTCAGTGAGGTCCAGTTGCAGGCCAAGGAATTCTGGCATCTCCTAAAAATGGAGGAAACCAGGAATAAATTTATCCCTTTTTAGATATCCCGGGCTTGGGACTGACTTGGAGCTGATTAGTAAAACCTATTTTAGATTTCTGGCCTCTAGACAATAGAAGCAAGGACCAGGAGGACTGATCCATGATAGGAATTTTGCCACAAAGAATGGGTAGTGAAGTTAGGGTAGAGAAGGGACCATTATGATGATGATAGTTAGAAATAATCACTTTGGACAAGAACTGAGTTGCTGAAAGGAGCATGATGACCCTTCAGTAACAATATTGCAAATCATAGTGTCTAATAAGAAAAAGAGGAAGAGAATCTGTGTGTGTGTATGTGTGTGTGTGTGTGTGTGTGTGTGTGTGTGTGTGTGTGTGTGACAAGACAGGGTAAATGCCTCTGCATAGAGGCAGGCAGAGGGAAGATTGAGGCAAACTGAGCACATTGGTGGCAAGAAATATGCACTGGAGAATGATGGCTGTTGGACATTGTATGACTGAACTCAATCATAAATAAGTTTGTATATGCGTGATTCAATTAAATTCTATTAAAACAATTAAAAACATGACAATACAGTTTTGTTGTGATAACTCAACAGGTTATACAGATTTATTTATTTCAGCATTCATAGGAAAATGAACACAAAAACTTATTCAGAGCTTATTTTTCTGATGTTCCTGTAATCATCAGAACCCAGGATAGGTAGGAAACACATACAAAAAATGGGGTTTCGTAAAATAAATGGATTACATATCTAAAAGTTCCATATTTAATGGTTACATGTCTAAAAGGCCATGAAGCAGTGATGAAACTCCAGTTCTAACAGCTCGTGAGTTGAAAATCACTTTTTGGTTAATAACTACTTTGACTTAAGTACTTCTGCAGTTTTCTTCAAGGAAACCCAGGGAAATTTTCTTTTTCTTGTTTTTTTTTTTTTTTTTTTTACTAGCGAGGGCATCTAAGGTGCAGGGAACTGAAGAACCATGTTTCATCACAATAGAGGAGCTGGAATTAGAATAAATTGAATTCCCTGTCCCTGAGCCCACACCCCTGGCCTGTGATGAGTTGAAACTCTGGTGGAGGAGGCTTGTCCTGAGCTTCCTGCCAGCCTGGCTCAGGCACCCCCAGCTTATCAGCCTGACCTTTGGTTTTCCATGTAAACCCCTGTGGGGAGGAAGCTGCAGCAAGCAGCCAGGGCCCTGGGTTGTCCTTATTTAGAATTGCTTTCACTTAAACTAAACCTGCTCTTGCAAAACATGTTTATTCTGATTTCCTCTCCCATCTGGCTGCCTGACTTCTATGAGCCCAGAGTGCAGCGGCTCCAACTATCAAACTTCGGTCAGGCAGGGTAAGACAAAAAGGAAAACATGAGATGCAGGAGGAAGGACTTATGTTTTTCCTAGGACATATCTGAGTCTGATCATGAGAGGAAAAAAAGAAAGACCCAAACGTGATTGAAAATGTGTACTAGACTGGATGTATGCCCTCTATCAGGAGGGCATCTTCTCCCCATGGTCCCTGGGGAGAAGATGGCTTTTCAAAATACACCCTTGCTAAGGCTGATTAAAACCTAAATATCAAACATCTTAGAGCAATAATGATGATAATTGTTTTAATTATATATCAAGTTATTTTATTAAAAAGTTACTTTAAAGACTATAGAGATGGTACAGTAGGTAGGGTGTTTACCTTGCATTTGCTCAACCCATGTTTGATTCCTGGCACCCCAGCTGGTCCCCAAAACTCCACTTGGAGGGAGCATAAAGCTAGAAGTCCTGAGCAAACTTAAGTGTGCCCCCCATCTCCACTCTGGGGTCTCAGACTTGCGGCCAGCGGGCAGCAAATGGCCCTCCGTACAACATTTTGTGACCCTGTCCTAGAGGAATCTTTTTTGTTTTGTTTTATTTTAGTTGTTTGGGTCACACCCCCAATGTTCAAGACTTACTACTGAATTTACACTCAAGGATCACCCCGACTTTGCCTCCTGCGGCCCACAGGTAAATTGAGTTTGAGCTATTAAACTTATTATGTGGTTTTTTTTCACTGAATCCTCTAGGTATTCTAATTAGGTAATTCCTTTGAATAATTTTTTTTTTCAGAAGTCACCTGTGCCTTTGAGAGGTCAAGGTGAAAGAACAAGTTAAATGATCTGAACTGAGATTTGAAGCCAGGTCTGTGTGGATCTATTGGAGTGATTTCTCTTACTAAATTCTATTCTCCAGGGACTCCCTGCTGCATCATTTTCGCTACAAGATTGAGGTTCAGAGAGTGGACTTAGTTGCCGAAGGTCATACACTGAGTTCCTAGTAGAGCTTGCTTTCTAGATTCTCAGGACAAGATTCTTGCCAATGATTATCCCAATGCAAAGTGTAGTAAAAGAGAAGAAAAAGCACTTCAACATCTAATCCCATCAAAAAAATGGGGAGAAGTTGGGTCAGAATGGTGGCACAAGCAGTAGAGTGTCTGCTTTGCATGCACTAATTTAGGATGGACCATGGTTAGATCCTCTGGTGTTTCATATGGTCCCCAATCCAGGAGCAATTTCTGATTGCATAGCCAGGAGTGATCCCTGAGAATCACCCACTGTGGCCTAAAAATAAAAAAAAAATGGGGAGGGGCCCGGGAGATAGCATGGAGGTAAGGTGTTTGCCTTTCATGCAAAAGGTCATTGGTTCGAATCCCGGTGCCCAATATGGTCCCCCATGCCTGCCAGGAGCAATTTCTGAGCATGGAGC
>PVKC010003222.1:0-39882 GCA_004027635.1 Crocidura indochinensis
CTTGGGTTTCAATCATAAGAACACCCCCTTCACCAGTGAAAACTTTCCATCATCAATACCCCCATCTCTATCCTCTCACACACCGACCTGTATTCGAGACAGACTTTCTACATCCTTCACTCATTGACATTTTATGATAGTTTTCATTGTAGTTATTTCTCTAACTGCACTCACCATTCTTTGTGGTGAGCTTCATATTTTGAGCCGGTCTTTCTGGCCCTCATCTCTAGAAATTATTTCAATGTCTTTTCTTTTTCTTAAAACCCATAGATGAGTGAGGCTATTCTATGTCTATCTCTCTCCCTCCGACTTATTTCACTCATATATAGATTCGATATATATCCACATATAGAAAAATTTCACGACTTCATTTCTCCTGATGGCTGCTTAATATTCCATTGAGTATATGTACTACAGTTTCTTTCTTTTTTTTTTTAAGCCAGTCAAAGTGAGCAGTGGAGGGGGGTTATATACCAACTTTTGTGATACTAATGCTAATAAGTTCTAATAAACCACTGCCATCGGACCAGCTATAGTATAGTTTCTTTAGCAATTCATCTGTTGAAGGGCATCTGGGTTGTTTTCAGAGTCTGGATATTGTAAATAGCACTGCAATGAATAGGGGTGTGAGGAAGGGATATTTGTATTGTGTTTTTGAGTTTCTGGGTTATATCCCTAGAAGTCGTATAGTTGGATCAAATGGGAGCTCAATTTCAAGTTTGTTTTTTTTTTTTTGAGGAATCTTCATATTGTTTTCCATAAGGGCTGAACTATATGACATTCCTACCAGCAGTGAATCAGACTTCCTTTCTCCCCACATCCCACCAGCACTGTTTGTTCTTGTTCTTTGTGATGTGTGCCAGTCTCTGTGGAACGAGATGGTACCTCATTGTTGTTTTGATTTGCATTTCCCTGATGATTAGTGATGTGGAACATTTTTTCATGTGCCTTTTGATTATTTGTACTTCTTTGAGAAATTGTCTGCTTATTTCTTCTCATCATTTTTGATGAGATTAAATGTTTTTTTCTTGCTCATTTCTGTCAGTACCTTTATAACTTAGATGTTATCCTCTTATCTGATGGGTAATGGGTGAAGAGCTTCTCCCATTCTATGGGTGGCTTTGTATCTTAGGCATTATTTCCTTTGAGATGCAGAAGCTTCTTTGCTTAACATAGTCCCATTTATGTATCCCTGCTTCGACTTGTTTGGAGAGTGCTGTTTTTTTCCTTGAAGGTGCCTTTAATTTCAATGTCCTTAAGTGTTTTACCTATGTGTTGTTCTATATACCTATGGTTTAATGTCTGATATCAAGGTCTTTAATTCATTTGCATCATTTGACCTTTGTGCAGGGTGTTAAATGAAGGTCTGAATTCCTTTTTTTTTTTTGCAATGGCTGACCAGTTGTCCCAGTACCACATGTGGAAGAAGTTTTTCTTTCTTTATTTAGCATTCATTGCTCCCTTGTCAAAGATTAATTGATTGTATATCTGGGGAGCATTCTCTGAATACTCTATTTCCTGATCTGAGTATTTGTATTTTTCCAATGCCATGCTGTTTTAATGACTATAGCTTTGTAATACAGTTTAATGTTGGGTAAATTGATGTTTCCCATATTTATTTTTCCAAGGATTGCTCTAGCTGTTCTTGGGTGTTTATTTCTCCAGATGAATTTCATGAGAAAATCTAATAGCCTTTCTTCTAAAATCTGGTACAAGACAAGCCTGCCCTCTCTCACCACTCCTATTCAAAAGAGTGCTGGAAGTTTTTGCCACAGAAATTAGGCAAGAAAAGATAACAAGGGCATCCAGATAAGAAAGGAAGAAATCAAGCTCTTACTATTTGCAGATAACATGATACTATTTTTAGAAAACCCTAAAGATTCTACCAAAAAGCTTCTAGAAACAATTGATTCATATAGCAAAGTGGTAGGCTACAAAGTTAACACGCAAAAATCAATGGCCTTCTTATACACCAATAGTGACAGAGAAGAAAGCTATATCAAGAAGACAATCCCATTCACATTAGTGCCCCACAAACTCAAATGTCTTGGAGTCAACTTAACTAAAGATGCCAAGGACGTATACAAAGAAAACTACAAAATTCTGCTTCAAGGAATAAAAGAGGACACACAGAAATGGAGACAGGATTAACAGGCAGGATTAACATGATTAAAATGGTAATACTCCCTAAGCATTGTACAGATTTAATGCAATCCCTCTAAAGATACCCATGACATTCTTCAAAGAAGTGAAAATTCTTAAGGAGTAAATGCATTAACTCTTCTCTGAAGGTTTGATAGAACTCACTAGTGAATCCATCTGGACCAGGACTTTTGTTCTTGGGGAGATTTTTAATTACAGTTTCAATTTCTTTACTTGTAATTGGCCTCTGTAGATTTTCTTCTTCCTTCTCATTCAGCTTTGGGAGATTACATTAGTAAGAATATATACAATCTTTGGTGTTCTCCAGCTAAAGAGCAAAAATTGGTTATAGTAACTTATTATATTTTAAATAACTGAGGGGTCTATTGTAATTTCTATTTTTTCATTTCTAATCCAATTTGTTTGAAAATTTTCTGTTTTTATTCTATCTACTACAGACTTATATATTGCGTTTATTCATTCTAATGACCAATTTATGGCTTCACTGATTCTTTGACGTGTTTTCTTTATTTCTTTGTTGTTGATTTCTGTTCTTATTTGACTATTCCCCTATCTTCTGCTACCCTTTGGGTTCATTTTCTGTTCCTTCTTCAGATTTTTGAGATTTGTATGTAGTTTGTTGATTTGAATTTTTTCTTTTTTCTTAATATAGGCTGTACTGCCTTGAATTTAACCCATAGTATAAATTGTGGCTATCTTCCATAGATTCTGATAGCCTGAACCTTCATTGTAATTAGTTTCAAGTTATCTTTTTTTATTTCTTCTTTGATTTTTCTCTTATATCCAGTTGCTGTTTAGCATTGTTTTGCTCATCTTACACCTATTGGAAGTTTTCTCCATCTTTTCTGCCTTGCTACTTTCATGGTATTGTGGCCTGAGAAGATACTTTGTACAATTTCAATATTTGTAAATGTTATAAATTTGAGTTATACCAGTATATGTTATCTCTATAGAGAAGCAATTGTAATAATATTATTTGGTGGAATGAGCTATGCAGCAAATGTCCAAAAAAACCATAACTTCTTGGTTGCATATTTAGGGTTTGTCTCTATACTGATTTTGTATCTGTTTGATCTTTAGTGTTGAAAGAGGATGTTGGAGTCTCTCATCACTATTTTGTTTCCATCAATGTGCTTCTTATGGTTTGTTAGAAGAAAGTTTATGAACTTTTCTGGGCTTTTATTTGATGCATAACTGTTCATTATGACTCGTATTTCTTGACATATTGTTCCCTTGACAAATAGGTAGTATCCATCATTCTTTTTAATTATTTACTTTATATTGAATGTATTTGCTCTGATATAATTATGACTGTCCCAGCTTTATTCCTCATTGACTTGTATTACTTGCTTCCATCATTTTGCTCTGTATCTGTATTTATCTCATGAGTTTAGGTGTATTTCCTATATGTAGCAGATGGATGGATTTTCTTTCCTGATCTACTCTGTGCCTTTTTATACGGGAGTTTAGTGCATTGACATTGAGAGAGATTAATGAAATATAGGACTATGTTGCTAGTTTTGCATATATGTGTGGAATTTAGTTGATTTTTCAAGAGTGTGTTTTTCAGTAAGTTTTGGAAGACTGATTATTTGTCACTAATACTGCCAGTTTTTTGTTGGTCTTAAAAGGTTCTTATTTCTCCCTCAAGTAGAAATGATAGCTCTGTAGATTAGAGGACTCTAGGCTGGAATTTTTTTAATACATTGAATGTATCATTTCATTCTTTCCTGGCTTGTCTGATTTCATATGACAGGTCTTTTTCAAATTTTATATTCTTTCTCTTATATTTGAGGACATATTTTCTCTCTTTTTTAAAATAGGCTTTGAATTTTTTTATTTTAGCATTTTTCTTACTATGTATCTTGACATTGTTATGTTTGAATCTGTTTTTTTATACTCTTTTGACCTCTTTATTTATGTAGGTGCTTCTCTCTAGAGATCAGGAAAGTTCTTGGCAATTATTTCTTCTTTTATTCATTCTTTCCCTTCCCTTTTTCTCTTATTCTTCTGGTATTCCTATTATTTGAAGAACATTCTTATTGCTATTATCTATCACTTATTTTATGTTTCCTAATATTTATCTCTCTTTTCTTTTGTACCCAGTTCTTAGTTATGGTCAGTATTCTGTGTTCAATATCACTGATATTATCATATACATGTTGAATTATGTTGTAGTTTTTTTTTTGTAATTTTAACTCCTCAAATACCATTTGTAAGACCTCTTTGATGCTCTGTGTCAGTTCACTTTTAAATTGATTGAATAGTTCTTACAGTGATTGCTTATTTTTATGGTTATTACATGAAGCATTGTTTTAAATTTTTCACTGATTAAAATTTAACTCTTTAGCTTGATGACTTTCTAAGACTATTGTCCCTATTTGCTAGAGTTTGTGAATTCTTTTAATTCTTTATTGTTTTAAAGATCTATGGTCAGTGTGATTTGAGATTTAGATTCCCAATTGTCTGAGGTCTGAACTATTAATTTATATTTCAGCAAACTATTACTCTCTAGAAACTGTTGATCTAGCTATATAAATGCCCCTACATGCTATTTCATTTTTGGAATAGTTGAATAACTAATAATTCAATTTATAGATTGTAATTGTAGATGTATATGATGCAAAGTATCAAAACCTAAAACACTCAGCTTCAATGGGACTGCAGGGTGGAAGATGTTCAGGAAATGTTAGGGCATCTGTGTAATTTTGGGTTTCAGAAGATAGAGCAAAGGTAAGTATGGAGGGGGAAAGTGATTCCTAGTGCTAGGGCACTAGGAAAAAGTAACACTTATCCAGCTGAAAGATAGGTAGGCATTAGGGTCTTTGACAGCAACTACAATAGAGGCCAGTATCAGTATTATGGCTCCTTTGGTGTATTCTGAGCTCCAGAGTAAGGCGGCAGTACAGGGTAGCAAGACTTCTTGGTGCAAAAGTGCCAGGGAGATGTCTGCTTCTAAATACTTATTGAAGTCTGGAACCTGGTTCTCCACTCTTTTTCAGCAATGGAAGCTTACTAGGTTTTCCATAAATATCACAGAGCAAATTCTCTGACTCTCAGACTATTTTTTAAATTGGTTATAAATCACAGGAATCTTTTACTGCTTTTCCTCATGCCAGTTGCATCCTAACTGCTCCCCATCCCACAGTGTTTACAAGTACTCACCTTAAACCCTCAAGTCTCTTCTATCAGTATAGTTTTTTTTATGTGACTCATTAGACTGTGTTCAAGACCTGTATTCTTGTGTATATCATCTGAATGAAGGAAAGAGTGTTAATTGGATCATGTTAGTTTGGGATCATTATTTCAATGGACAGGAACTAGATTCTTGGTTCCTTTTCCCTGTACAATCCTAGTATCCTTATTATCCAAATTATTCATAAAAGTATTGAACAGGACTGGGTCAATACTAATAAAAAGATTGAGTAATAAAAGGCTAGAGGCATGTTTTTAAGGTATGCCATGAGGAGCCATGCCTCATTAATATCACTGACTCATCATTCATTGAAAATCTTCTATTTGCAGCAGCCCATCTTTTATTCAGATACATTAAATTCTTCATAGCCTTAAATTGCACATGCCTCTTTATGAAGGTTTATATCAATCCATTTACTTAAGTTTTTGTGCTACTGTCTTTAGCTATGCTATAAATACATTTAAATATATTATTATTATGGTTTGTTTTAATTCAATGGACCAGGAAAACTTAATACAAATATATATGGAGTTGACATTAATAGAATAATCTTTTTGGGTAATTTTTAATTTAAGAATATTATTATAAAATATTTTCTCTAATTAAATACTATCATTTGCTATTATAACGGGGCAATAATTACTCTCTTAGAATTTATAAACTGTTGTTGGCCAAACTTTTGAATGAAACAAAAGAAAAAAGTATAAGCTATAATACTTGTTATGAAGGAAACTAACTTGGCAGAATAGCAAAGAAAAATGAAAATATCCAGGAAAGGTATTTGAGCATTGATATTATACCTGACACATGAAAAAATATGGCCATAAAGAAAGCTGGCTATGAATATAGTCTGAGAGAGGATAGATGCTGGAAACGTGGAGGGGGAAGCTCATGAGTTTTAGAATAAAAGAAAGTACTAGTCGAGTGGGAACCCTATGAATAAAAACAGTCAAGGCTATAGGTGGAGAGTGCAGTGAGAGACATACATGGTTAAAAATGTTTAAAAGTTGCTTTATTTAAGCACTGTGGCTTAAAAAGTCGTTCACAATACAGTTGTGAACACTGTACACAATACAGTTTGTAAGCACATACAATTGGTGTTCAATATTCCAAAACCAATTTGACCAACAGTATTACATTTCTACACCATTGTGTAGAAAAACCCAGCTTCTCATCTACTTACAAGTCTGCTCCCCCGAAGCAGGCACAAAATAATTTTTTATTGCTTGTTACAACTAAATAACAATGGAGTTAGTGGAAGAAGAACCTTAGTAAAAGAAAATGCAGCACAAAAGAGAACAGAATTATCAAAACTTAGATCAATACAGTTTAATCTTTAATAATTGTTATCTCTCAATTGTGCTGTTAAAGTTATTGCCTAAGGATTTACTCTGTTGTGTTGGTGCTAGTTGAGCCTTCTGTTTTTACTGATTAGGTTCATTGAGCTTATTGGTATTTTATGTAATTTTCAAATCAGATTTGCTGTGATCTTATTGTATTGACACTACCATGTGGCCTGCACCCATTTTGAGGAAGCTTTGATGTTTCTCCTTAGAAATTTTGTGGTCACCACATGTGGCTATGCGGTCTTTGTAACAAATTTGGTGGCTTCACAGCTTGATAAGGGTAAGTGTGGAGTTGAGCTGTTTCAGTTGGAGGGCTCTGGGTATGGCTGTAGGCTTTGTTGCTTCAGGCAAAAAAGACAATATGCTCCATTTATTATGACAAGGTTTCAGTCCAGTCCAGTGTATTTGGAAAAAGTCAGTTTTCTTTTGGAACTTAGCAGTGAAGCTGCTCTGCTTTTTTGCTGGCAAGATGGTGGGTATAGGTGGGATTATTGGGTTCTCCATTGGCAAGGGTGGTGGTGTATTTGATGAGGGGATTTGGCCCATCTCCATTCTGAGAATACTCTAGAGTTTCTGCCCATAGTCTGGTACTGCCTGGGAGCATTCTGCTGTTAACATTATTGAATTCAGCTGTAAAACTGGCCCATTTCTGTTAAAGAGTGCCAGGTGTGACTGTATGATGCTGTGCCTTTAGACAGAATGGGAAATCTGCTTGCCCCCATTTTGAGAATTTGCCCCCAGGGTTGTCAGCCTGGATTACTTTACCTAGGAAGAGTGGCAACTATCATTCTGTTTTGGAATTTATTAGTAAAGTTGGGCTGTTTTACTCCTGACAAGATGGTGGGTATAAGATTAATCTTAGGTGACACTTTTTTTTTTGGGGGGGGCACACCCGGTGATGCTCAGAGGTTACTCCTGACTATGTGCTCAGAAATTGCTCCTGGCTTGGGAGATCATATAGGATACTGGGGTATCAAACTACTGTCCGTCCTAGGCTAGCGCGGAAAAAGCAAATGCCTTACCACTTGCACCACTGCTCCAGCCCCATAGGTGATACTTTTTACCCTATTCATGTGGTCTGCACCCAATTTGAGGGAGCTTTAATGTTTCTCCCTAAAGGAACAGATTGTACAGAACTTCCATTTCCTCCAGACCTTAATTACAATTAGTATTAGGTTGTTGACCTTCCTAGAGAGAAATTCCCCTGAAAATCTGTAATTAATACTTCTGCAAG
Organism: Crocidura indochinensis; assembly: GCA_004027635.1. Lineage (NCBI taxonomy): Eukaryota > Metazoa > Chordata > Mammalia > Eulipotyphla > Soricidae > Crocidura > Crocidura indochinensis. Next base: position 7,940 of record PVKC010003222.1, read on the forward strand.
GCTCCTTCTTCAAATGGAGGTTCCTAAGAACAACTTTAGTTGAAGATATACTGCAGGGCCATGGGTCACTGCTGAGCCTGTACAGAGGTCTGCTTGACTCTGTGTGGGTTTTCTTACTGCTAAGAAGTTAGCTGAAGTCAGAGCATGCTTGGTGGGCCAAGCTACAAGAACGAATTTGGAATTTATTTCTGATGCCAAGGAAACCACTGAAAGGTTTTGACCAAGAAAGTAGAGCAATCTGGTTTATATTTTAGAACCTCGACCTGTTTACTGTCTGGGGAACAGAGTATACAAGATGCAAGTCTAATAGGGGAACTAGTGCCAGGCAATTGAATTAACCCAGATGAAGGGAAGTGGATGGTCAAGAAAATTCACAGTGAGAATAGAGAGAAGTAACGTGATTCCAAATGTAGTTTGGTAATAAAAATTAGACATGCGGTTTGGCTACAGGAGTACTAAAGTGAAAAAGAAGGATTTGATTGGAGAAACCGAATGTAGAATATTTATTGTACACATTGGATTGTCATGTCTGAGAATAGAAGAGCTAAAGTATAAAACGCTAGAGACGGTAACCACTGGGTGCCAACAGGAGAGAGACTGAGGAGGATAGAAAAACAGAAATAGGACAGACATTAAATGATTAAATAAATCCCAGAAAGTCAATAGTAGTAGAAGTCTAGAGAAGAGATCACTTAAGATATAACTTCTGATGGAGCATGTCAAGTAACAAACAATAAGATCCAGAGAACCAGATAGAAGAATTGGGGATTTAGATGTTAGTCACCTTAACAACCAGTTTCAGTGCTGAGATGCAGAACAAGTAAAGTGGTTTGTGAAAAGTGAGTAGAGAGAAAAGAAAATTTGTTATGTATAGAAAACTCTTTGGAAAAGTCTGGCCCTGAAATGACAAATAGAAAGTCAACCCTGACCAGGCAGTGACAGAAGTCTACATAAAGACAGAAATATTAAGTCAGTCATTTGTTGTCATTGTTTGATATTTGGGTCACATAAACAATGTTCAAGTGCCATTCCTGGTGGTACTTGAGGGTCATTCAGTGCCTGGGACATAATGGACCTCCTACATGCAAAACACATGGCCCTTATCATGAGCCTATAAATTGTCCTAGGTTTTCTTTTTTTTTTTCTTTTTTTGAGGATTGGGAAAAATATGAGGGAGAGGAACAACCTGATAACTACCCTGCTACCATCCTTAAAGATGTGTACCATCTATAACGATTATTCTGACTGGTTTCTCAAAATCCATCGATAATTCCTCTATGATTTCTGAAGCAGTTCTTAGCAGTGATAGGGAAGCCAGTACTGCCCATTTTTATCCAGCCTGAAGGGAAAACCAACATTCAGAGGAGAAAAGAAGCAAAGAAGTCACTGTAAAATGCTATTTTATGCTTGACTTGGGGCCACCCACCATTGAATCTCTATGTTTCCTACCTTTTAAGTAATTTAAACTGTTGTTTTCTAAGGCATTCATTTAAGTCATTTTTTATTCTTATACCTAAATTTTCTTTCCACCCTGTTTCCTTTGAAATCTATACCCATCAAAGAGGTCCTAGTGCAGATGCATTGATTTATTCAGATGTTTCATGTCTTTTTAATTGGTATTAACTATAATTGTATGTTAGAATTTCTTGGCTTTCGGGCCACTCGACATTTCTTTCAGCATTGGTGTTATAAAATTTGAGACATACAGTATTTTAGATAATCTGTTTTCTTATTCCCATACACTATTGAAATGTGAGGTTTCTTTTAGCATTTAGATTTCTTTTTCCTCAGAAAGCAGCATGCATCAGCAACAATGTAAAATTGATTGTCCTGGTATTTTTTGGGAGGGGTGTTAAATATGGTCACTATTATTTTAGAGGTTTTCCATGACATCATACATATCTGAATGTTTTGAAATACCTTTTGTAAAAATAAAGTCTCTGTCTATTGCCAATGTTTCTTTCATTCAAAATAACAACTTCTAGCATGACATAGCTCTCGAGGTTCCTGTCACTGCTACTTCACTCATTTGTTCTTCCTTGTTGATCAGAAATAAGTTTGGAGTAGCAGCTCTATACTTTTGTCCTTCCATTCAGAGAGACGAATTGTCAACACTTTGAGTCAGGTAGCTCAATTGGGCTGAACCCAAGGGATGTATTTGTGGTAATTCACATGGCTGGAGAAAAGAGTTTGATGTGAGCTTCAGATAAGCAGAGAAATTGGATTTATTTTGGACACTACATCAGGAAGAAAAGTATCAGAGCTGTTAGGAGAAATAGAGGCGATTGAAGAGATCAGACCAAAGCTAAAGGCTGTGTTCAATGTTTCAGAAATGAAAAAATGGCTATAGGAGACATTGTGTTTGCATCAGAATGACACCAGGGTGTCAGGATATCTGAGATAAGATGCAGATCACATGAGGTTTGGACTAGCACATGTAAGTGAGCTATGAACTATGAAGAGAGTGATTGTTGGATGGGCACATGCCAATTTGAGATGAACAGTGTTGATGAATGACTATTGGCAATCACTTGGCTGGCACTTTCCAGGGCATACAAAAACAGCTTATTGGCAGGAGGGATCATGCTTCAGAGTGGTTCAGGGGCAGAATACCTGGGTATTAGATGGCATAGCAGAGCTTTTTCTTTTAATTTCCTATAGGGAAATATTCAATTTTGCTCAAAGGACACTCTAATACAAGGGGAGCCTTTCAGTGTCAAGATTGAACCCCAGACCTTGTGCATATAAGGTATATGCTTTATCATTGAACAATATCCCCATTCCCATAGTAGAGCTCTATATACACATGTTGAGAAGCACAATAGTAGGTAAAATTAGAGGTGGTGGCAAATTATGTAATTCATTTTGCTGTCCATCTCTTCATTGGCTTTTAGAGCCTTAATGCAAAAGAACAGCATGGAAAGAACTGAATTCAGAACTGGCTCAGGGTAGAAATTCAACTAATGAGAGATAAATGAGACCCTACTTGGTGTCAGAAGATACCTGGTATAAATCACAGAGAATAAGAAAATAGAATAGGGAGAGAAGTCAGACGGCTTAGGCAGGACTCTGAACTGGCATCTAGAATTAAGGCTAAAGACAGATACGCAGTGAATTAGATATAGAACTAGCCTACCGTATTTTCTGGAGTATAAGAAGACAGGGCATATAAGACAACCCCCAATTTTCAGTTGACATTTTTTCATTTCAAAAGTCCTCTTATATGCCAGAAAATACAGTACCTGTCTTCTTTTTTAAAAAATATCTTTATTTAAGCATCATGATTACAAGAATATTCGTGGTTAGTTGTGTTTTAGTTACACACACACACACACACACACACACACACACACACATACTCACACACACACACACTACCCTATTCACCAGTTAAGGTTCCCACCACCAATGCCCTCCATTTCCTGCCTCCTCTACCCCTTTCCTGTATTCAAGATTGGCATTCTATTTCTCTTACTCACTACTATTGTCATGTTAAATGTCAGTGTAATTTTTTCTCTAACTGAATTCACGTCTTTTTGTGGTAAGCTTCATATCCTGAGCCAGACCTTCCTGCCCTTATCTCTATTGTTTAAATGTATTGTTACAATAATGTCTTTTAATTTTCTGAAAACCTATAGATGAGCGAGGCTATTCAATGTCTGTCTCTCTTCCTCTGACTTGTTTCACTCAGCATAAGTTTCCATGTTCATTTATGTATAGAAAAATTTCATGATTTCATTTTTTCTGATGTCTTCATAGTATTTCATTGTGTATATGTACCATAGTTTCATTAGCCACTCATCTGTTGTTGGGTATCTGGGTTGTTTCTAGATTCTGGTTATTGTAAATAGTGCTGCAATGAATATAGGTGTACAGAAGGCCTTTTATTGTTGTGTTTTTGTTTTCCTAGGGTATATCCCTAAAAGTAGTATAGCTGAATCAAATGAGAGATCCAATTATAGTTTTCTGAGGAATCTCTGTATTGTTTTTCATAAAGGTTCTACAAGATGGCATTCCCACCAGCAGTTCAATTCTCCCCACATCCTTGCCAGCACTGATTGTTCTTATTCTGTGTGATGTGTGCCAGTTTCTGTGGTGTGAGGTAGTACCTCATTGTTGTTTTGATGTGCATCTCCCTGTTGATTAATGATGTGGAACATTTTTTATATGTGTCTTTGGCCATTTATATTTCTTTTTTGAGGAATTTTCTGTTCATTTCTTCTCCTCACTACTGTCTTCTGAGTTCAATTGGGTGCAACTCTAAGAGCGCCGAATCTGAGCTAGGTACCTTGCCTGGTCGCAACAGTTTTCTGGTAGTTATGGTATTATTGTAAAGAGCAAGTTTAGAAAAAAGGGAAAGGAGAAATACAGAAGATTGAGTTTATTAGGCATTTAGGTGTGAGTTATCTGAACCATCAGTATCTATCATTGGAGGGAAAATATCACTCAGAGAATTGTCGTCTGCCCAGTTGTCAGTATCTATGGACTATGAGTGATGGGAAATTACTGACTGAGGAGCAGCAGTGACCAGAAATGCTATCCTAAAAGCTTTATTTCATCTGCTGATTGAATTTTTTAGGGATTTTTCTAAAATCTCTCTACAAAAAACAACTTAAACAATATTACCAGTACTATCAACTATACCAGGGAAGAAACAAATCCCAGAGTAAGTCTGATGTGGGAGCCCAAGTGATAGTACAGGGATTTGCATGCATTTAACCTCAGTTTAATTCCCAGAACTGCATCTGATCGATCCTCAAATGCAGAACCAGTATGTCATAGCAATACCAATTGTGATCCAACAAACATGCTAATAAAAGTAAAACATGAATATTCCAGAATATTCTTGATTTTTCCTAAAATTTGCTCTTTGAACATTTTAGAAGGCTGTCTTTTCTTGGTTACAGCATATTCAGTGTGTAAAATTATTGTACTGGAACACGTTTTCTTTCATAAAAATATTTTTTATTAAACAGTGCATATCACTGTGAATTGCCAAGTATGCTATGTTAGAAAATATCTCAATGCATATGGGACTTATACATACACACTCACAAACACAAATTAAAAGGAAGACATTTTAGTCTCCTTAACCCCCCCCCATTAACTGCTTATACTTTAATGCTATTCCATAGAACATGTATCACATTTTTTGTATGTCTTCAAAGAAAACACTATTAGTGCTATAATTTTTTGATTTTCTTCGTAGCTTTACTAGATATTCCTATACCCCTTCAAATTATATAATCTCTTTGGTGTTCTTAAATATTTTATACATGCAATCAAAGTGTATCTACTGTTGTAACTTTCTTCCTGTACTTATATTGGACTGTGAGTTGAGTTAGTTCATTTAGTTCCTATGCTATTCTATTGCATGTGTCCATCTGAACTTATCCATCATGTTTTTGAAAGACACAGGTGGGGATGTAGTATTACCGCCATGAATAATACTGGTTCAAATATTCCTTTGTGGTTCTTGGTGTACATACATTCTGAAAACTCTTAGATGAGTGAGGCTATTCTGTATGTATCTCTCTCCCTCTGACTTGTTTCATTCAGCATAATAGTTGTACTTCACTCCCGGAAGAGCTCTAGAGGCCAGCTATAGATTGAATCTGAGTTATCCCTGTGCATTGAAAGCATCTTACCTCTTGTATTATCTCTCTGGCCTTGAGGATTTGTACTTAAAATGACGTTTTGGTGACAGGAAATGTATCTGTTTAAGATGCTAACAAACTCTCAAAATTGTGCAATATAGTCTAATCAATAATATGCAAGTTTTCAATGCTTTATATACTTATCATTATGACCTTGAATTATTGACATGTAGAAAATGTACAACTTGTAATTTGTGCTTGGATAATTAAGTTCTATTCTATAAATACTGTATAATATACTTGAATAAAAATTTTAAAGAATTTGTGAGAGTAGTATTGTTCATATTCAATTCCTTTCTTTCATTTAATTTTAGAATAAATTTCTAAAGTAAAACAAAGCAAAAAAATAGCTTCTCAGCTTTAGGAATTAAATTTTGATAGACTATAGGGAAATTTCTGAGAGCAAAATCCCAAGAGTTTAGATAAAATATGCTCTGTTTGATCCGTGATCAATGCATCTCAATTGCACTGAATTTATAATGCTAAAAAAGCTTCTCCATTGGGAGAGCTCAACTGTTCTTCCAAGAAAAAAGTTCTAGAGAGTTAGGGTCTGTAGTTGCTCTTACTGAGACACATTGAATGTACTCGTGAAGTTGTAAATGACCAGTATTAAATGACTTACTACAGAATCTACAGCTATAAGAACCAAGTAAACTGATTGGGATTCCGGAGCTCTCTAGAGCATTTACCACATCATCTTTCCTAATTAAATTACATGGTCAAATAGAGTGTGCATGAGCATAGGTATACTTTTATTTGGTTGAAGGTCAGAGAAGAATTTCAAGTGTGAAGAGAATAAGTACATTTTTTAGTAAATTGGAGTGAAATTAAAGAATATATAGAGTAATATATACCTTTGACATTTCTTAAAATTTGTCTCATTTAAATAGCAAACGTTTTTATATATTGAAGTTTTATGGTAAATGATTACAAATGCTATTTTAACATCCTTATGTTTAAGTTTGCTATAGTAAGTCAAGAGATAGTTTCAAAAATCTAAATTAACATGAATATATGTGGTTGCAAATTCAATAGAATCTTTTCTTAAATATAGACTTTGTTTAGAATTATCACATATTCTCAGCAAAATTAAGCAAAAAAGTACAAAAATGTTTCAGTTCCGTATTCAAGTTTCTTAGATTGTGTGATTTATCATAAGAACTTACACTGCCATAGTATTATCACCCTTAATCAATTTGGTAGAATCCATGGAGTATATTTTGTGGCTCTTGAGATGTGACAGTAATTATGATATCATAGTTCCTTTGCTCTTAAAGCTTTCTGTGTTCAGCTTATTCATCCTGAACTCATCTCTAACTTCTGACTTTATTTTTTTTATTTTATTTTTGTTTGTTTGTTTTGGGGCAACACTCAGTAGTGCTCAGAGACTCTGCATGCAGAAATTACTCCTGGAAGGCTCAGGGGAACAAAAGGGATGCTGGATATCTGTTGTGTGCAAGGCAAATACCCTACCCACTGTGCTATCGATTTGGCCCCTCTGACTGTAATTAAATAAAAAGAAGCTTAGATGAAAAAGAGCAGAAAATTTTATATCAGAGTATCAATATAAAACGCCATGTATATTTTCAAAAGTTATAAAGCTATTTTTATTAAGAAATTAAAAACATAAGGCAAGGCATGAAAAAAATAAATAGTAACATACAAATCTGATGGAAAATTGTATACAAATATTTATAAATCAACTCACTATAATAAAAGCAAATAGTTAAAGAAATGCACAAAAGACTTGAGTAGACACTTTAGAAGATATACAGGTGATAAATAAGCATAAGAATGGGTTCTGGATAAGTATCTCCTCCACTAAATGTATCTATGAGTCTCTTTGTATTAAGCAGAAGGGTTAAAAGAAACAGCATCTAATGTTAGAAAAATGGGCCTTGACACAAGTGCTCAGACTTCTAGTTGGCTTTACAGTTATATAAATATAGCATACTTGTCCTAAACTTTAGAAATTTGGAAATACCATATATGACATATTTATGATATATGATTGAACATTTATCTAAAATATGACCCACTAGAAATTCTACTCATAGGTATTTATTTACGATAAATGTTAACTCATACCTCAAAAATAACTTGCATCAGAATACAAACAGTATCTTTATATAAAAGAATCCAAACTGGAGGCAATCATAAGTCTCTCTACAAATGAGTGATTAACAAAATGTAACTTATTGCAATGTAATAATAATGGATAAAAATAAAATGAATAAACAAAATGTAACCTATTACAATGTATAATAATTACAATTCTTATTATCAATAATAAAATGATGTTCGATCTATTTAGCAACAGGTTAGTTCAAAGTCATGATAGGTAAAAGAAAGCAAATATAAATGACTTTACATTTTGGGATCCTAACTATGTGATGCTTAAAAACAGAAAAAAAATATATATGGTAATAGAAGTTAGCCATAACAGTAAACAAAATACTCTATATTTATTTTGAGTTTTATTTACACAGGTGTGTAACATTTGTCAAAATGCATCAACTATACAGTCAGGATCTGTTCACTTAATTGTATGCAAATTTCACTTCAATAAAACTTCCCAAAATATCAATTAAGAATCTCACATAAATAATCATAAGCATTTAAGCTATCAACATTCTATGTTCCCATGATACTGTTAATCACTCTTCACTTGAAAATGCGTGAAGATCCATCCTGAAAGGAAAGGGTACTTCCAGCATTGCACCCTGACCTCTGTCTTATACTGAGTTGGTCACCCCTTGCATGTGCAGCAGTAGTGTGGCCTTGCAAGCAACCTCACACAGGAGACATGTGAAGATCTAAGCTGAAAAACAAAAAGCAACATGAAAAAATACCCTACAGCAAACCATATTTTTAATGAATGACACATTTACCAGGAGTTTAAATATTTGTTACAGATGGTAGAAATTGTTCTGAGGTCTAAACAAAGAGGTTTTAACCTGGTCTCACACATTTATTTGACAAAGGGAGATCTTCTATGTGCTAGTATTTATTATGTTGCTAATTTCATGCTTTTGTTATTATGCATAGTGCTGTTAAATATTAATATATATGTTTATAATAAAAATCAGATGTTTGTAAAGCCTGGGAAGCACCTCCAAGGTTGAAAACCTCTGGTCAAGTGGCACTAACTCTGTATTGGAGGCCTGATTGTTGCCTCCTGTTTATGCTAAATAGCTTCACTAATGACTGGGCTGAAGTGTTAACAGTTTAGTGGTAATGAGTAAGCAGGCAGACTGGGAGACTAAATGACTTCTGTTAAAAAATTGATGGCCCCTCCTGGGTATATGCAAAGGACAAATAAATAAAGTGAGGTTGTGAGCTGTTCAGTGAATCCAAATCAGATGATGCTAGACTACTATTGCAAGCCATTCTTGGCTCTATGAGTATGTGCTGGACTCCAGTTTCCTCATACACCGTCCCAAATTCATTGTGCCAGAACAGTGCTATGCACAATTAAATATGCCTACATGTATCACATGGTTCTTGTTAAAATACAGATTATGACCCAATAGTTCTAGGGTGGCACATGAGATTCTAAACCTCTGACAAATTTGGGGTGATAATGCTACTACCGATTTAAAGACCTGACTTAGAGTAGCCAGAGATTAGAGTGGCCAGTTGCCTTGAGAGTAAAGAATGGAAGAGAGTGCTCAAATTATTGCTCTCTGAATGATTTTCTAAGTGATAATTCAATTTATATCAAAGGTAGAGAAAGGAGGGGCTTGGAACATAGATAATTCAGAGTTGCGCTATTGAATATGGATGCCACCAGCAACAATTGCTATTTAAGTTTATAGAACTTAAAATAAGATAGAAGTTCCTCAATTGAAGTAGTCACTTTTCCACACTCAATAGCTAAACAAAGTAAATGATGATTAATGTATCATTATGTATCAACTGACATTTGATATATTTACTAGCCCAGAATTAGAAAATTTGTACTGCTGAAGAAAGTGTCATAGCTTGGCTCTTATTTGGGGGTATTTAAAGAGTGAACTTGAGTCAAAAGTGGACTAAAACCTAGAAGCAGCCAGTCTTCCAGACTGAGGACTCCTGCAAACAGAGTTATTAGGTAAACTGAGTGGAGCTACACAATAGGTCTCTAGATAATTCAAGGTATTTTAGATCTCGGACTACTTAGAGCAGCTTATCAGCTAGTTCCTGATCTCACAGAGTACTCTCAGTCTAGTCTACTCCATGTACATCCAGCATATTGGCTTTTTGCTAGTGCATGGCTCATGGCCTTCCAAATTGCTTAGGAATTCTAGACCCGTTCTTTCTAAAGCATATTCCAGGAGTTTGGCTGCATCACATTTTTTTCCTGCCCCTTCAAAGCTTCACTTTGATCTGTTTTTATATGCATTTCCTTAAAAACATTCTTCTCGAAATAGGAGGGAAGCTTCTGCTAGTTTAAAACAAAGTTTAAAAATCACAAATTCTAGTTCAGTCACCACACTTTATAAATGATGAATCTGAGGTCTCAGGAGAAAGAGAATCTCACCTTTTCAAGTTCATATGGTCAATTAGCAAGAGAGCTGGGTGGAGAAGTCCTGTCTCCTGACCTGGGTAGCATCAGCTCACTGGTAATTATCTCCACAAGCTATGAGACTGCAATTCTGGGCAGGGAAGGGTTGTGGCCTGATGCAGCTCTAGTATCACTGATGGACCATTGCTTGCTTGCTGCTGGGGAAGGAGAATGGTCTACTTGATTGTGTATGACAGCTAAGAGTGGAAGATTTAGAAACAGGATCTCTATAGCCTCAAGACCTCCACACCTACATTTTGGAGGTCATGCTCTTTACACATCCAGACTTTCTGGTTACTGTGACTATGAACAAAAAAGTCATCAGAAGGTATTTGCAATGATCTTTCACTCTCTCCCATAACTTACTTTAAAAGTCAGAACTCTATTCTGTGAGCTAGGATGTGGCTAATTTCTCACCTTCATACAGAGCTTAGTTTTTCTCCATTGTTGGCCTCATTAACTGTCCAATGATGATTGCCAGCTCCCCGGCCGGCTGTTTTTCTCCTTTTTGTTTTTATAGTAGATCTTTTTTTGAGTTCCTATATGTCCCTCTGGTAACAGTTCATCTCAGTATTAACACATGTTAACCATATGCCAAGGAACAGAAACTTCTGAACATTTCCTAAATGGCACCGATGAGGGACTGGATCCAGCCAAGCTACTGAATGTGGAATGTGAACTATTAGAGAGGATGTGAAAAACAAAGCTCCAACAATGGAGCATTCCTCTTAGATTGTATTCTACCCCAGAGACTGTAGGCTGAATGTTCCAGAGAGACAGGACTTCTTGATTCACAAAGAAATCCATTTACTAGTCATGGAAAATTTTTATTCATTTAAAATTTGTTCTAAATTTAGCAGTCTCTTTGATTACCCCCAACAATGTAATGATGATTTATTTGGCATATGCATAATTACATGAAATTCTTTGAAATTGTGCTGTATATTTTGGAGGGTTTTCTCAGAAGATCTCTGTGCTTCTGAGTTCATCTGTGTGCACCCTTCCACCCTCTTCCCAACCAGGCACTTACACTAAACTTTGGGGTGTTTACTGCAATACCCATCCAAAGGACCTGACCAACCATAGTTAGTTCAAGAATTATATACATAAGAGAAGATGGATTAGGTGGTAATATCTACTTAACCCTCTGCTCTGTTTATATTTTCCTATCTTGAAAAATATATAGCAATCTATACAGATTGGTTTACTCAAAATACATTTTACTTCCTTCTGCTTTCCTTTCTACCTAATAGTTCTCTTAAGCAGAGGATCTCTATTTACCTAACTACCTATTGAGGATCTATTTACTGGGGATCTCTTCTACTAGTGATCTTTTGTCACCATTCTGGATAACTAGATGTTGACAGAATTCCTGAGAAGGTGTTCTATCAGAGTGTAAGAACACCAAATCTTGTAAGAAGAAATATTTTACCTTATGCATATAACCAGCCATTTCCTTTCTGTTTGTGAGTTTGTGACAATACTTGACAACATAGCAGTCTTTCTGCAGTCTAGAAGATGAGAAGAAAATCTTGTTAAGGTATAAAGGGCAATCAGAGTAGTAAGCTGGAAGGATCAAGGCTTCACTTGTATTGCTACCTCAAATTATCTTATTACATGAAGAAACAATCCCTTTCTTTATTAAACAACCACTTATTTTAAAGGTTATAAAATTATAACTAATGCAAGGTGTATACAATTTATTTAAAAAATATTTTCCCAGAATGAAAGTTTTTAACAGGAAATTTAAGATTGCCATCATTATCTTAAATCAGGATTAGAGAGATAACCTTGCACACAGTTACATTGGGTTTGATCCTATAGCTTGAGTCACAACCAGAAGTGACTCTAATATGCTTAATCCCTAAACACAGCCAATTGTACCTCCAAACAAATAAGCCTTAGACATAGAAGTGAGACTCAGTTTCTCACCTTTCCATAATCTTAGACCCAAAGCTATGATATACAGTATAGAATATATACCCATATGCTTTTCTGGAGCACATTTTCTGTCTCTGAGCCTTCACTTATAGAATGAGAGTGTTAGACTATATCTGACTCTAGTATTAATGATATTTCAGGTGACTTATGTGAAATGGGAAAGAGAGAAATGGCAGCTTTCTAGAAGGGGGTCTACTGCTTTGCTCTTTACCACTTGGGTCACCTGGAGGAAGTGGTTGGGGAAAGCTAGAACTGAAAAGTCTGTGATAATCACCTGCATGTTTAGACCTCATATCTCACCCTCTCCCTGAAGAGCTCATCAAACCACTCCTAAATGCAACTTGTTCTGCCCAGTGTGAGAGGTGATCCCATTCACCTAATTTCTGGAGAGCAGTGAAACCCAGACTGGAGAGAGAAGTCACTCTTTACAGAAAAGGAAAGGCAGTCTTGCATCTTACCCTGGCTTATCAGAAAAGAATTTCAGGAAGAAATGAATAGTGAAGTTAAACAATTTTATTTAGAGATTATGAGGAAGGAGAGACTAATGTTCAAGTGAAAACATAAACTTCTCCAAAAGAGAGAGATCCAAAAATATACATGAGATTTAGGTAGAGGTTCAGTCCTCCAAAATAAGAAAGCACCCCACTTGCCTTTTTGGATTAGATTTTATAGATTATTTTTCTTCCTAAACTGTCCCTTGGAGCTTTCTATATAGTTTAAAATCCATTACGAGGTATGCACTGGTGAAGGAATAAGTGTTTGAAATTTGTACCATTCAAATTCACTCGTGAACAACTTTGTAACTTTGGATTTCACAGTGATTCAATAAAAGAAAAATAGTCTTTTGATATTGCACTGGGAAGGTGAAGAGTTTGAAAATTTTGATGGTTCAACTTCAAGTCTAGCACAACCTTTTGTTCTTGCTGGAAACATGGGGGAAATCTGATAGTATGAACAGATAATATGTAACCTGAAGAGTTCCATGTAAGTTCCAGTTCTCCAGTGAAGGGAAGACTGATGTGCCAACTCACACCACTAACAATCAAAAAGTAAGGAGACAATCCTACCTCTTTGGTCAGTTAAATAGATTGCAGGGTGTCTGCCCACATTAGAGAAAGCTGCTGCTTTATGAGTTCACCAACTAAAATATTAATCTCATCCAGAAACACCCTCACTCATAGACATGTCCAGAAATTATGTAGATTCTGGGAATCCCTTTGTCCACACAAGATAAACTTAGTCACAACACTGGGTTTCTATTACACAGACAGTAAATTCTCAGACTTCTCTGCTTATACACTTGCATGCATAAGATACTATGACAGCTAGTTTGCCTACTGGTTTTTCTCCAAAGAAAACTGACTAATAAAACTGAATTTTTTCTACCTTACACAATCCACACTTGATAACCAGTCCATTTTTTTTACGTCTTGAATCATCACTATTTTGTTCGTCTCCAGAAATTTGTCACTAGAAGTGGATCATTGTCATGAAAAATAAGACAACTCATGATGAAGGCTTGGAGGAGAGGAGGAATTTTTCAGTAGAGGCTGGAAGAGAGTGAGGAATTTAAATTGTAAACCAACTCCCATGTCTGTATTGGCTTTATGGGTTCAGGTCCCATATTTCTGCATCAGTTGTGTCTGAGGAATTGCACCCAAGGTTCCACAGTTGATTCAGTAAAGGAATTGGGCTTTGGGGAACAGGGATTACTGTCTAATGCACATTTAAGAAATGTAAATGCTGAAGTTTGAAGGTTAGATGATGGCAGAATATTCTTGCATAGCCTTTTCACAGTGTACATTTTATTCTCCTTTTCTTTTTAATTTAACAAGGAGAATCTCTTTCCTTCTCATACGACTAAACTATCCCCATATCTGCTTGGACCACAGAGTAAGAATCTGCAACTTTTTACCATCTCCCTGAGTTCTTAGGCCACATTACAAGAAGCATTGGGATATATTCAAAACAATAACTTGGATTTCAGACCCTGCCTGACTAGAGTGCTGACCCCAGGACACTTGGTTGAGGCTGCCCAGTCTATTCAGTCCTAACTTTTCCTGTGTCTATAGATCTCTCCACCCACACAGATCAAGGGTGCCCAGACAGTTCACAGAACCCTAAATAATAACAAACATATTGCTTTCATTCATTAGAATTGGGAGCAGTTCTTTATGCAGTATTCTATCGCTGGTACAGACTGGGGAGAAGACCTGTGGCCTGGATCTAAGACACTGAGGATTTTGAGTGCCTTGTCAAGATTGTAATTCTCCTGGCAAGGCCCAAATTACCTGGAAGCTCTAAAATCAATTTCAAGGAAACCTTTCTATTGGGACCCAGCAGGTGTTTAATGGGTATCCCTGGTGTCCCCCACATCTCCCCACCTAAGAGCCTGTTCCCTGAGGATTGGTGAGAGCATAGTGAGATGTAGTGAGAACAGCTGGTAGGAACAGCTGCAAGGTAGAAAGGCATGCAGGGTGTAATTATTGAGAAGTGTGTGCAGTATTGGGATCAAGGCTATGCCCATAAGTGGTGACTACATGGTCTGATTGTCTGACCTATCTCCCAGGGGATTCTTTATTCAGTGACTACAGTAGCATGCAGGTAGAGCCATACCTTCAATACATTACATGCTTTCCTATCTCTGTGCCTTCCAGATGCTGTTTCCTTCTGATGCATCCAACCTTTTTATCCACCAGAGAAAATCCTACTTCATTTTAAAGACTCATTTATACATCTTGCCTGTGATGCTTTTTAAAATCTGACTAGGCAGAGTCAGTCAATGCTATTCTGCTCCCACTATGCACTTCTTATAATACAATTTGCTCTTTGTACAGTCTGACTTGTCTGCTAGGTGCTTTTATAGCTAAATAATTCTTAAGTCTTAAGTGAATATACCAGAAAGCTCTAAAATCACAGCATTCAATAAGCATAAAGCTACAGGATAGTGAGTCCAGAGCAGGGAGGCATCCCCATGTTGTCAGGGTCCAGACAATTTTTTCTACTTGTTCTACTATATAAAAATTCTACAGGTTACTCTAAGGTCATTGTGGCTGGTAGAGGTCTAGCCTTCATGTCTAAATGCAATCTAGCTAGAGGGAAGAAAGTCTAAAGGGCATATTTCTTTCTTTTACACACACATTTAAAATAATAGTAGGGCTTGCTTTGCATGTGGCAGACCTGGGTTCTATCCTTGGCACCCAAGATAATGGTCCCCTGAGCACTGCCAGGAGTGACTTCTAAGCACAGAGCCAGGAGCAAGTCCTGATTATGTTGAGTCTAACAAAATGCTCCCCAAAATAGAAAAAAGACACACAAAATTTCTGTTTATACCTTTGATCCAAGCTTCATGATAAGTGGCATATGTGATATTAAATCCCAGCTGAAATGGAAATTTGTATTCTCAGAAAGAGAACATAATTACTAAAAGAGGCTCAATTAGAGATTTTTGTCGAACTGTCATCAGTCTTCCTCATTGGAATACCTTATTAGATTAGGAAACATTATCTATCTACCCTTGCTTCTATCTTTAGTGGCTACACAAGTTCACACAAGTGGACAATGGCAGTATTTCTACTTGCTGGTTTGAGGTCAGTATCTCTGCTGGGGAAACAAAAATCATTATTAATTTTCAGAAATTTATTCTGGATTCTAAGAACTAGTTTCCCATTATTTTTTATTTTTTCTCTTATTCTTCATTGCTACTCTCTCTGGCTCCTGCATTCCCAGTTGGATAAATACACTACACACTGGGAGTATTGTGCTGCTTTTATTGAGTGAGGAGATGGTAGGTCAAAGACATAATTTAACTGGAAGTCAGGTACCTCAGTTATAGATTCTGTTTGGCCCAACGCATACTTGTGATTCTGGTAAATCATGCTTACAACAATCACCTCAACTGCTTCTGAAGAACAGTAGATACACGAGTTATCCTCTTCCTAGAGGTTCATAAAATACGTTAGCAGGTCAAGACTATGTGTATATTATGAGACTGTATATCTTAGATATGCATATGAAATATAATTATAAAGGATATACTATGTGGATAGGAAATAAGCAAATGAATAAAGTGATTCCTTTTATCCTCTCCCTACAGTTGCTTCCCAGAAAAGGAAGGGTAGAGAAAATGTTGGGAAAAGTCTTGACTGCTCCCTTTCCTATTTCCCCATGCTTCATCTTGCCTGTGCTGCAGCTCAGAAACTAGAAGCCCTACTTTGTCCATGGCATTTCTCCCAGTCATCCCTCTAAAGGACCTAGAATGACAGGGTGATGGATGATGCTGTCACTGCTTTAAGATGAGAAATGTTTGCTCTAGCTAGACCTGCCGGGACCTTGCCACAGATTTGCTTGGTATTCAGAGGCATGTGAGATATAAACCAAAGAGGACTGCAGGATCCTAGGGTAGACTGGCCAAGTTACCCACTCCTTGGGTTTTTAATTGGGTATTTTTAGGTATTATCAGCCCTTGAAGAATACACTATGTCAAAACAGTTTGGAAGAAGAAGGAGGTATGTTCCTATGGAATCTTCTTAGAACCTACTTACTCCCTACTCCTACCAGTATTCACTGTCCTGCTTTACCTTGGATATGAATAGTAGGACAAATATAGGTCTTACTAGATTGTGCCTGAGTTTCAGTGATGGTCTCCTGAATGGCCCGTACTTCTGCTCCACATGTCTGTATTTGGAGGGATGTAAGAGTCAAGAGAAAGTTTCTCAGTATGAGGCACAGACAGTGAATGTCACACTGAGTAGAGTCAGCCACAGTCCTGTTAAGCCTTACTGGGATGGACTGCTGGCTTCTTTGAGCAAAGAAGAGAGCATAAGGCTCACTCTGTTCCAATGAAATCTTAGAATCCTGTTCCCACCTCACATGATTTGGTAATAAGGAGATCTGTTCTGATATGGTGTTCGTTGCATACTCAAGATCATTGTTACATGCCTTGGATATCATATGCTCTCCTGTTTTGTGCCTATAAGGGCAAGAGATTGAAATACTGTTGAAATTAATCACAGTGCACTATTCGAATCTGACATAACTGACATGTAACAAAGGATAAACTTGTTATGATTCATTTTCACCAATCCTCAACTAGCTGGGTTATTTGCTTTCACTTGTCTCTGCAAGAGCATATTGAATTCTCAAGGCAGAATCCAAAAATAATTCTAATCTAGGAGATGTAGAAATAATACAGCAGGGTGCTTGCCTTATATGCCACCAATAGGTTTAATTCTTAGCACCAATATGGTCATCCAAGCTCACCAGGAGTGATCCCTGACACAAAGAAAAAGAAAACAACACTGAAAGACTGTGACCTGTGGTCCTGTGACCCAGTTCAAGCTTGGTAGGGGGCATTAAGACTGGAGCCTCCTGTCTTGGTGTATTGGTGGAGTCTCCCCACCAAGGCACAGGCCTCCTGATCCCCGGGAATGAAGATTAAGCAATGGCACTGGGACCCGGAAGACTGCTGGGAAAGACCCAAATACAGCCCTGTTTGGGTCTTGTGAAAGGGGTTAAGAACTGAGGTTCCCATTTCCCTCCCCAGCACCAACCCCAAAGGACAGAGAGACAGCCCTGACGACTTAGCTTTCAGGGCATGGTTCTCTGCATTGCCACCTAATGGTGAGATGAAACAGTAGACAAAGAAGACTTTGATAGTATCTTCTGTGCAGAAATCAGTATCTCTAACTACAGAAACCTGGCAGCAACAACCTTGACTGGGACCGCAGAGAATGACTCTGGGGTTGGGCAACATAGTATGCCTGGAGCCTGGAGTTGATTGTTTTATTTTTTTTTCTTTTAACATTTTAATATAATTTTTATTTTAATCATAGTTGCTTACATAAGTTGACAATAATATTTAGGTACACATTAACATAAAATCAGGGGAAAAGCAAATCTTTAGTACATGCAAGACACTTAAGTGTTAATTGATACATTTAGTCTTTGCATATATATTTGCATACACATGTTTACAAATACACAATTCCTAGTCCATCTGTAAGGAAACAAAAAGTCTCTATATTTGTATACTTCATTTCCTACTTTTGGTCCCTAAACACTAGGTGTGTGCAAATAACACTCTTTCTTTACATTTCCATGCACTTGCATATTAATTCAAGTTAACCTCAAAAGTTTAAGTGGGATTTTTTTAAAGGTTTAAAGTCAAAGGAGCACAGTAAAAACGGTGTTAGAGTGACAATTATCGTTTGTATTGGCCCACCAAAGTATGGGGAACATGGAAAGGAAAAACCTTGGCCTAAATACAAGAAGACTCTACCACTGAAATTTCCTGACATAAGACCAATTCTAGGGGGCCAGGCAGTGGCGCTGGAGGTAAGGTGCCTGCCTTGCCTGTGCTAACCTAGGACAGACCGCGGTTCGATCCCCCATTTCCCCATATGGTTCCCCGTGCCTGCCAGGAGTGACTTCTGAGTGAATAGCCAGGAGTAACCCCTGAGCGTCACCGGGTGTGGCCCCCCAAAAAAATCAATTCTAGGCTCCAGGAAAACTAGTTTGTCCAATTCAGGTCATTGTCTGTAATGCCAATGCAGTTTTATTTTTCACACAGTCTCTGTTTTTGGTATCATGTTTCTGTATTGAAGATCCTGGAATCTGCATATCCTACATTGAAGTTAGGATGGTGCAGAATGTCATCTAATTTCAAATCACAATTAAAGGGCAATGCAGAAAGCCTGTCCAGTACACAGGTCGTTGTTGTTGTTTAAATCTCCTCAGTGTTAAGGGAAATCGATGTCAGAGCAGCAGTAGAGTCTTCCCTGGTAGAGGATTGATTTCAGGTGATGTCATAGACAACTTTGGATGTTTCATTGATGGCTTCCCTGGTTCAGGGGTGAATGAAGAATGCCCAAACCTCTGAGGCCTGTGCCAGGTCATCAAGTCAATATTCAGGGTGTAAGGTCCCATTGCACCACACGGTTTGTGTGTTCCTATCTCTATTACATAAGAACGTATTGGTATGTATAGTATTTTCCATTTTAATGTGCTTATGCAAACAAGGAATAATGCTACGTGGCGTTATCAGCACATAAGGGGGCCAAAAGAACAAGTCCAACAATCCCCGTGACCTGGTTCAAACATAGGCATTAAACTGAGGGACTCTTTCACCACAATTCCTTATGGAGCAGTTCACAAAGAGAAAAAAGATAAAAACTGGGAAAAATAAACAATCTAACTTAAACAGTGGACACAATTGTCACCGTTTAAAAGGGGTATTCAATAATAGTTATAGTGGTCAAGGAAATATATCTACAATATTCAAAGGAGATATGCATTTCCCTTTTATGTTATAAGAAATAGTCGTGCTGAATCCTGGACACCACTTTGGTCTGTGATTTAGCCTTTTGGAGTCTGCAAAATGACTTCCCACAGTTCAATATAGGGAAATGCATCTGAGTGGGAACTAATCAGAAACCTAGTATGGAAGCAAACACAGTTACAAAATGAAAGAAGGAAGAGGCCAAGAGGCCGCTGAGAGTAAACAATTAGGAAAAGAGTTCTTGTCTTTTCCCAGCCTGAGAGTCCATCCTCTCATTTTTAGTTTGAATATATATGGTATGCACCCTGCACAGTTTTTGAAATGAAGACCAATGGGAAAAAAATTACCAGTGAATGTCCCAACATACACTAGTGCTGCATCAGCCTGCCCTCCTCCCCATGTGTCCCCCCCAGTGTAGAAAGAGAAAGGGGGAAAGCTTGAGGACCACTATAGAGTCCTCCTGGACTGGCAACCAGGGAAGGCCTGGAGAAAAGGGGAGAAATAGAGAAACGACTGGAGGACTGCCAAGTCTCCCAGCACCCCCCCAAGCTAGGGAGAATGCCTTCGGCATGGGGTGTCCCTTAACCACATTCCTGGGAAGAGCTGGCCTCCAGGATCAAGGAACTGGAAGTCAGATATCTGTCCATGCCCTCCGCATGATCATCCTCCCTAGAGTAGGGGTGGGTAAATCCTTATGACCCCTAAAAAGTCCACCTAGAACCCACTTCAGGCCATCTGAGCTGGCACCCAGGAAATGCCTAGAGTCCAGGGGGAAATAGGCGAATGGCTGGAGGCCTGCTAAGCCTCCCAGCACCCCCAAAGTTAGGGAGAATGCCTCCGGCATGGGGTGTCCCTTAACCCCATACCTGGGAAAAGCTAGCCTCCAGGATCAAGGAACTGGAAGCCAGATATCTGCCAGACACTTCCCCATGCTCCTCCTCCCTAGAGTAGTTAGGGGGAAAGCCTCTCGAGGACCCCCTAAAAGAGTCATTTTCTTTTTCTAGGATTATATTTATTTTTAGCTTGCTTGATATCTTCAAACATTTTTATTCTTTTTCTTAAATTCTAATTCTGTTATAATATATTAGTAAAAAAGTTAATATAGAAATTCCTATTCACCGTGTTTATTCGAGTATAATGTACACCTATGTATAACGCACACCCCTAATTTCTTTCTTTCTTTTTTTTTTTTTGGTTTTTGGGCCATACCCGGTGACATTCAGGGATTACTCCTGGCTATGCGCTCAGAAATCGCTCCTGGCTTGGGGGACCACATGGGAAACCAGGGGATCGAACCGCCATACGTCCTAGGCTAGCACAGGCAAGGCAGGCAACTTACCTCCAGCGTCACCGCCCGGCCACCCCTAATTTCCTATAAAAATAGGTATAAAATAAAAAAAACAAAAACAAAAACGAAAAAATTGATGTAAAATTTTGTTTCACACCAAGCATTGTAATTGACAAACAAGCATTGTTGAACTCGTGCTGCCATGATAAAAATCATTTATTGACAATGTAAACTGGTATAAACACGATACCAAAATAAAATTACTGTAACAATATTTACTTAAAATGCTTCAAAGTCAGATTCATCATCACATAAACTAAAGAGTTGTTCCCACTCTTCTCTAAGTTTTCATCAGTGTCCCAGTTGGCAGGAACATCTGTTTCTCCAGTTTCTTCGCTTTCTTCTGAGTCAAAATTCCACAGCAGCTTGTCTTCTGATGCCTATCTTCAAAAAACCTCTTGATGATCATTTCTTTTGGGGGGGTGCGGTGGTAGGGTGTCACACCCGCCAGCGCTCAGGGTTTACTTTTGGCTCTACGCTCAGAAATCGCCCCCGACAGGCTCGGGGGACCATAGGGGATGCCAGGATTTGAGCCACTGATCTTCTTCATGCATGGCAAATGCACTACCTTCATGCTATCTCTCTTGGTATGTCTTCCCATGATGTTTTAACCCAGGATGTCACGAGAGATAGGCCAGATTTCTTGAGGTCCTGGAAAAGGCGCAGTGTGAAATCATAATTCGCCTGCGCCCTCATTGGACTGGCCGCCACTGCCACACCACCCCAGCCCTCGTTTAGAACACGCACCCAAACTTTGATTTATTTTTTGGTAGAAAATTCTGCGCATAATACTTGAATAAATACGGTAAGCACCATCATTACAAGCATATTTGTAGTTGGGTTTCAGGCATAAACAAAGTTGGTCTTATGCCAGAATACTTCATGGGTAAGGTCTCCTTATTTTTAGGCCAAAGATTTTCCTTTCTATTTCTCATATATTTTGCTGTGCCTATGCAAACAACAACAACTCTCTCCCTCCCTCCCTCTCTCTCTCTCTCTTTCTCTCTCTCTCTCTCACACACACACTCACCTTTTCATTGTATTTTTAAAATGTCTTATCTTTAAAAAACAGTTTACTAAACCTTCTTCTATTGTATTAATGGTTTTATTGGAAATACAATAATTTTCACAAATATACTTGCTACTGAACTTTTTCTTCTTTTTTATTCCATTTTGTTTTTCTTTCTATTTTTTTCCTATTTTTAATAACTTTGCTTTCTGTCATCTTGAAACAAATGTATTATGATCCATTATGCCAATTATGTGATGCATTTTCTTTAAATAAATAAAAAAGAAAAAATATAGATTTAACAGACACAGGGGAGAGCACATGCCCACTTATAGGCAAACAAAAGGAAAAAATGAAAGAAATAGATTCTAGAAGGAGAGACCAAATTCATGAATTTGATATTTTTGATAGCTCAGTATGAGTTACAGGGCTCCAAAAATGTTTATTCACTCATCTTTTTTTTGTTAATTTTATCTTATTGAAACAATTATAAACAACAGAATTCTTTATCGTTAAATTTGAGATATACAATGAATCATGGCTCTTCCCACAACTAGTGTCAACCTCCCTCCACCAATAGACACAGAATGCATCCTATACCACCAACCTTTGCCCCCAAGTCTGCTAAGTAGAACAGGTCTTTATAAGTCTAGATTGTTTAGGTTGAGGTCCCTTGATATGAATATTATTGATTTTGGCTTGGCTATTTAATTCTGGTCTTATTTACTTTCCTGCTAATGCATCTGAGAACACTTGGCCCCTGGCCACTCAGCCTATCTTTCATCCTTTCTTCTTAGTTTTATTGAAAAATGTGAAATATATGGTTAAATAAAGTAATCTATGCCCCAAGGTTATATGAATAAGGCAGAAGCCCAATTTAAAAGATAAGAGATTTTTTAAAAATCCAATCAAAAATAGTACTAAGAAGAAAATTTATAGCTTTGCAAGCACATAGCAGGAAGGAAGAAGGGGCTTACATAAATAACTTAATGACATACCTAATAAAATTAGAAAATGATCAACAAAAATATCAAAAATAGGTAGGCAGAAGGAAATAACAAAACTAAGAATAGAAAGAAATGACGTGGAAATCCAAAAACAATCTTAAAGATCAAGGAAAGTAATAGATTTTTTTTATTTTCCTTTTGACCAAAGTGGATTATAAATCTTTTATAGAAATATTTTTGGTACATAGTTACATTGAATCAGGGGCTCTCCTACCACCAATGTTGTCTTCCCTCTATCCCTGTTCTGGGCATGCATCCCATATCCCCCTCTTTTACCCCCTTGACTGCTAGTATAAGTGGTCCCCTCTGTATCTAGCATGTTGTAGATTGGGTATCGATTTTGTTGTCATTAGCTGTGGATTTGGTGTTTAAGTCTGATCATTTTTTTAAATTTATACTTAATGTTCATATGACTCTTTGGTCTTGGTACCCTCTATTATTTTTCCCTCAATTTGTGAGGTGGGACAAGATGTCTCAAATTATGTGGTTCTGTTTGAAGGAAATAAAATAAAATAAAATAAAATGGGACAAAAATCAAACAAGCAAAAAATGGGAGGAGTCCTTCTAGAAGTTAAAACGATCAATTTAATAGAAGAAAAGGAAAAAGGAAGAAAAAGAAAACAATACAAAAAAATTAAACAAAAAGCACCACAGCAATAAAGACAACAGCCACACAATAACCATGATCCTGAAATAAAAACAAAACAAAGCACAAAAAAACCAACAATAACAAAACCAAAAAAATGTAATTTGTTCTTCTCTTTGTTTTCCTGCATAGGCATAGTAAATATTGGGGAGATTAGAAAAGGAATTCCCCTTTGATCCATTTAGTCACTCTGTGTCTCTTAACTGGTGCATTTAGTCCATTGACATTGAGGGGCAAAATGATGAAGCCAACCTTCTACTGCCTAAAAAAACACACCTGAATAGTCAGAACAAACATAGACTCAAAATCAAAGCCTGGAGGAAATTCATCCAAGCAAACAACACCCTTAAAAAAGCTGGGGTGACCATATTAATATCAGATGACATAAACTTTAGACTCAGAAAAGTTATAAGGGACAAAGTTGGACACTTCATACTAATTTCATTACTAATGTAATAAAGGGATATGTGCAACAGGAAGAAATTGCACTACTATACATATATATACCCAATGAGAGACCAGCAAATTATGACAAATTATTGACAAATTTGAAAGAGGACATTAATAATATCACAATAGTTGTGGGGACCTCAACACTGCCTTATCAACACTTGACAAATCAACCAGATTGAAACCCAACAAAAATATACTAACCCTGAAAAGAGAAATAGAAGAAAGAGGCCTAGTAGATATATTTAGGACACTCCATCCCCAGTAACCTGGATATACAATCTTCTCCAATGTACATGGGTCATTCTCCAGGATAGACCACATGCTGGCACTTAAAACATACCTCCATAAAATCAAGAAGATAGAAATTCTGCAGGCTACCTTCGCTGACCACAAGGCTCTGAAATTAGATGTGAACTACAAAGAGATAGAGAACTTTAACAAATGGAAATTAAACAGTCTGCTATTGAACAACCCATGGGTCCAAGATGAAAACAAAGAGGAAATCAAAACTTTCCTGGAAGAAAATTACAATGAAGACACAAACTATCAGAATCAATGGGACACAGCAAAATTTTTGAAAGGAAAATTTATAGCTTTGCCAGCACACATTCAGAAGGAAAAAGGGGCATACCTCAATAGCCTAATGATGTAGCTCATATAATTAGAAAATGATTATCAAAAGGAACAAAAATAGGGAGACAGAAAGATATAACAAAGCTGAGAGCAGAAATCAATGAAGTGGAAACCCCCCAAAAATCCAAAAGATCTACAAAAGCAGAAGTTGGCTCTTTGAAAAAAATAAATAAGATTGATAGACCATTGGCAAAACTCACAAAGAACGAGAAAAAGAGAAACTTGATAACCCGCATTAGACATTAAAAGGGGGAGGACACTCTAGATATTGCAGAGATTCGAAGGGTAATCAGAGACTACTTTGAGAAACTCTATGTCACTACATATGAGAATCTGGAAGAAATGGATAAATTCTTGAACTCCTATAACCTGCCATGGCTGAATAAGGAAAATGTAACATACCTAAACAACCCCATCACTATTGAGGAAATCAAAGTGATAATCAAATGTCTACCCAAAAACAAAAGCCCAGGCTCAGATGGATTTGCTTATAAATTCTTTCAAACCTTTCAAGAGAACTACTGCCAATCCTGGCCAGGCTCTTTCATGAAATTGAAAAAATGGGTACCCTTCCAAATAGCTTTTATGAAGCCAACATCACCTTGGTATCAAAACCAGACATAGATGCTGCCAAAAAAGAAAATTACAGACCAATATCCCTGATAAACACAGATGCAAAGATCCTCAACAAAATCCTGGTAAATAGGATCCAATGCCTCATCAAGAAATTATACACCATGACCAAGTTGGTATTATTCCAGGAATACAAGGATAGGTTAGTAACATCTGTAAATCAATCAACATCATACACAATATCAACAAAAGAAAAAATAAAATACATACGAGTAGAAAGCATTTGATAAGGTCCAAAACCCATTCACGATATAAACTCTCAACAAGAGGGGAATGGAAGGAACTTATCTCAATATAATCAAGGCCATCTACTACAAGTCAATGGCAAATATTATTCTCAAAGGAGACAAACTAAAAGCTTTTCCTTTAAAATCAGATACAAGATAAGGCTGCCCTTTTCTCCACTCCTTTTCAACACAGTAGTGGAAGTTTTTACCAAAGCAATTAAGCAAGAAAAAGATATCACGGGCAACCATATAGGAAAGGAAAAAGTCATGCTCTCAGTGTTTTCAGTTGACATGCTATTATATATTGTAAAACCTAAAGATTCTACCAAAAACTTCTAGAAACAATAGATTCATATAGCAAAGTGGCAGGCTAAAATTAACACACAAAAATCAATAGCATTATTCTACAGAAATAATGATAGAGAGAAAGAAAAGGATATTATGCAAAATAGTCTCACTCATCTATGGGTTTTAAGAAAAATAAAAGTCATCTTTGCAACAATCCTCAGAGACAATGAGAGGAGGGCTAGAACTTCCAGCTCACTTCATGAAGCTCACCACAAAGAGTGGTGAGTGCAGTTATAGAAATAACTACACTGAGAGCTACCATAATTATGTGAATGAATGAGGGAACTGGAAAGCCTGTCTAGAGTACAGGTGGGGGTGGGGTGGGAAGGAGGGAGATTTGTGACAATGGTGGTGGGAATGTTGCACAGGTGAAGGGGGTGTTCTTTACATGACTGAAACCTAATCACAACCATATCTGTAATCAAGATGTGTAAATAAATTAAAAAAAGCTATGAACAACAACAAAAAATACAATAAAAAGTTGTGTGTGTGGCAAAAAGAAGAAGTAAATGGGGTAATATATAAATAAAATAAAACACAATCCCGTTCACTTTAGTTCCACACAAACTCAAATACTTTGTATCAACTTAACTAAAGAGGTAAAACCCTGCTTCAGGAAATAAAAGAGAAAACAAGAAATGGAGAAACAAACCCTGTTCATGGATTGGGATGATTGACATCATTAAAAGTCAATACTCCCCAAAGCTTTATACAGATTTAATGTAATTCCTCAAAGGAGATCCATAACATTCTGCAAATAAGTAGATCAAGCATTCCTGAGATTCATTTGAAACAATAATCACCCACAAATAGCTTGAGTATCCCTTAGGGGAAATATATGGAGGCATCACTTTCAATTGTATTAAAAAGAAATAGTAATTAAAACAGCATGGTATTGGAATAAAGACAGATTCTCAAATCAATGGGATAGAATTGAGTATTCAATGAATGTCCCCCAGACTTATCAATTAATCTTTGATAAAGGGGTAAGAATTGCGGGGGGATATGGGTTGCAGGAAGGGAACGGGGATGGGGGGAGGACAAATTTGGTCATGGGTATTCCACTGATTCAATGTTAATATGTACCTAAAATACTACTGTGAAAGATATGGAAGCCAATATGATCAAAATAAAAAAAAAAGAAATGCAAAATGGAGGAAGGAAATCCTCTTCAACAAGTGGTGCTGGGACTACTGGTCAACCACATGCAAAAGCAAACTCAGATCATCTAACCCCATGCACAAGGTCAAATATAAATGGATTAAAGCCATGATATCAGACACAAAACCATAATGTATATAGAACAACATGTAGGTAAAACACTTCATGACATTGAGACTAAATGCATCTTCAAGGAGAAAACATCACTTTCCAAACTAGTGGAAGTGGAGATAAACAGATGGGACTATGTTAAGCTGAGAATTTTCTGAACATCAAAGGAAATAGTGACTATGATACAAAGGCCACCCACAGAATGGGAGAAACTGTTAACCCAATACCTATCAGATAAGGAGCCATCTAAGATATACAAGGTACTGAATGAACTTAACAGGAATAAACATCTAACCCCAACAAAAATGGGGAGAATAAATGAACAAACAATTCCTCAAAGAAGAAATAAAAGTGACCAATATGCACCTAAAAATGCTCCACATCACTATTCATCAGAGAGTGGCAAATCAAAACATCAGTAAGTACCATCTCATGCCACAGAGAAGTAGAACAACATGTGTTAGTGGGAATGTGGGGAGAAAGGAACTCTCATTCATTGCTGGTGGGAATGCCATCCAGTTTAACGTTTATAGGAAACAATATGGAAATTTCTCAAAAAAAACTGGAAATTAAGCTCCCATATTATCCAGCTATACCACTCTTAGGAACACAAAAACACAAAACAAAAAATCCCTTCCTCATACCTATAGTTATTGCAGTGATATTTATAATAGCCGGAATCTGGAAAAATGCAGATGCTCTTCAACCATAAATAATCGTCTAGAAGTTTTTGAACATCCAGGTTTTTTCTTGTAAGAAAACTAGAATCATGAGCATTATGGTATAATGGTATACCTATAATTGAGGACAGATTAAAATAAAATATTCAATGAATGATCTCTGTAGCAGGAGTTTATGGCATGCAGTTGCATATTCCATTGCTATCTATGGACATAAATATTAGATTATATTAGCAGGCATAATCAAGTAGAAAATAAATAAATTAGAATTTTTGTCGTGACATCTTAATGACATTATCTTAATGTCTTCTAAGTCTAATATAGTATAGCATTGCAATGTGGAATGATGGCAACCAACCTATATCTCCAAGTCAAAGAGTTATAATAGACATAGTAAAATGAAGACATTAATACTTCTTATAGAGAGCACTGTAGTGGAAGTCAATGTCTTCCAAATACATTCTGTATCAGTATCTGTGGATAAAAGTATTAGAAAATTATTATAGACATCTATAAAGAGTAGATTATTGGACAACTGATCAATTTAAACAGCTGTGAGTATACATGAGTTCCCCATCTGAATTACAGTTTTGACCAGGTCCAATGACCGGTTTCTGCCTTTGGCTTTGAAACAAATCATCAATTATTTTTTAGTACAAATTCTGCTGGGATTTAAACAGCAATTCATACCATTAGATTTCCTGGCCCCTGATAATTATAGAATTCAAGACTTCTCAGCCTCCATAACAAGCAGAACCAATTTCTTCTTACCACAACTCTCTTTTCTCCCTCTCCATCTTATAGCTTATCCCATATTTTCTCTGCTTTTTCTTCTTCTTAAAGAAAAAGAGAGCTCTAAATAATTTCAATACATAGGAGAAAACCCTGGAAGAGCTCGGGGCCTAAAAGGGAGATTTGGAACTCTAGGGCAGATAGCCATGTAGATATGATGATCTCTGTACTCCTACATTCCTACATACTTGCAATAGTAATAGTTCTGGGCTCTCTATCATCAGCTCTAAACTCCCCATCCCTACCCTCAGGCTTTCTCTGTGTCTTTTCTATTTTGTTTCTTTCCCTATTTTAACTTGCTTCCGGAATGACCCAGAGATCTACCCTTAAGAGTTTGGGTGTCCAATCATTTAGTTTCTGTGGTTTTCTGACCACTGCTTGGCTCTGAATACAGGTTTTAATTGAGCACTAGAGATCCCTTTAAGGGATAAAACCTCTCTGTCCAACATAAAGTTAGTCTGTCAGGAGTGGGATTCCTGATCTTGTGTCCAGAACTCTTGTGCTCTTTCTCTGCTCTCCTGGGATGCTGTTTTTCAATAATTACAGGATTACTTTTCAGGAAGGAAAAGTTTTCTTAGAAATTTAAGCTGTCTTAGTTGTTCAAAGAGTAGCCAAGGGCAGTATTTGCATATGTGCTTGATCTAGCATTTAAAGGTGGTTAATACTGGTTAATACTTCATAGTAGCAGATAGCCCTGGAATACAAGGACTCAATCTGAGGGTGAGGGCTGTGGGAAAAAATAGCCGACTATTTATTTATGAAAGCTTGTCCTATTTGAGGTCATTTCTGGGAAAATCCAGGGTTATCTAATACAGGTCCCTTTGCACCTTGTCATTCGACAAAGTCTTTGTCTTGGCTGGAAAAATCTGCTCATTATTTTATGGACTCTGGAGCCCACCCTAGGCTTGCATTTTGGTGCTCTGATATATAGTTGTTTGCTGTGGGCATTCCCATCAGTCTCTAGAGCTCCTCTTGCTTCTCTGTGAAATAGAACCCTGTAGGCCTCAACCCTGTGGTACAGACCATTTCAGGAGTTTCATACATGAAAACAGAATATAGAATGGACTTTATATTAACATATATTTATCCCCACACCTCACCTTCCAAACCTGCAGAAAAGCATTCTAGATAGTCACCCTCATTTCCTTAGGGATGCCATTAAGAATTTATTTATTTCTCTAATTTATTAATTTTTAAAGTTCATGCATATTTCTTTATTATGACATCTAAACTAATAGCTGCGGTATTTTCAGTCCTGTGTAGGAGGGAGTTCTCTGCTCAGCCTGCAGCTAGTGGAGGCCAATAGGAAGAGGTTGAATGCTGAAAATACTGAAAATACTAAAAACCTGTTTTCAGGATAGAGATACACATTAAAGGCCCAGAACCAGAGATCATTGAAGCAGCACTAAAATTTATATTTGTTAACAAATATAAGGATTTAGAGGCAGACAACAGTCATTTATTTTTTGTTTTTGTTTTGGGGCCACAGCTGATGATGTTCAGGGGTTACTCCTGGCTACATGCTCAGATATTGCTCCTGGCTTAAGGGACCATATGGGATGCCAGGGGATTGAACCACAGGCCTTCCTAGGTCAGTATCTGCAAGGCAAACACCCTACTGCTTGCACCACAGCTCTGGTTCCAAGACTACAATCATTTTTACTTTAAACTCCAAGACAAAACTGTAACCTTGGTGAACAATGGAGCAAAGGAGAAATATCAGATCTGTGATCAAGACAGATTTTGCTCTCTCTCACACAACAGATGATTAAATCACCATGGTTGCTCAGTCCAATTTGTGCTTGTACATATAATTCATTAATATATTTATTTATTCATCAGCCACTGTGATTAATCAGAAGCAAATAACATGGAACCAGCTCTAATACTCAATCTAGTACTTGCAAGAGGAATAGGAAATAGGAAAAATGCCAGTTGAGCAGTGTGTTCAATTGTGTGATAAATACAAGCCAGACAGGAATGATCAGAGGACAGATGATTCATAGAAAAGGTGACTATCAATGGAGATATTTAAGAACAAGCAGAAATTTCTCAATGAAATAAAGAATACAAATGTAGGAGTTTGGAAACTGGTGCTAGGGGAAGAACTTTAGCTAAACAAGTAGACCAACTAGTCCCTTATGTTATAAATCAGGACTGTCCCTCAAATCTTCTGGAGTTTGTTCTAGACCCTGCTTCCCACCTTATTTGGACATTACCTCTTCAAAGGGGATTGGGTTTGGGCTGGTGCTTCTAGATTCCTCAGTGGTCCCAGGAGTTACTGTCCCAGAATTGTACCTTACAAGCTTCTTTCGCCCAGTTGCCTCTCCAGTGCATGCTTGTCAGTGCATGTATGTGAGAGTAGGAATGGGAGCATTGGGAAGGTGATGAATTTTCAGAGGACAAGTATTGTTGTCTTAAGTCCTATGAAAGATAAGGGGAATCTGCATCACCAGAAACAAAACTATGCATGAATAATGCTCAGAAGAGACCCTTAAACCATGTTTCAGTGGGTTCTGACTTTCCTGCATCTCTCCATGCTTCAGAGCAGACCATACAGTGCACTGCAATTTCAAGCCATCTTATGAAGGAGGAGGAACTTTAATAATAGAGGTTGAGTTAGAAGTCATGTGTCTTTAGGATTTATGGGATCACCACAAAGCACCTCATCCTGCCTAGATTAAGATAGGTATAAATAGGAAGCTCTCTGGTTGGCTCTTCCCAGCATCTGGCTCCAGGTCATCTGGTTGAAGGTAAGTCAGGAAGGAATTTGAAGGAATGAATATAGTTTTAATTTTCTTAATAAACATTTGGGGGGCCTGAGAGAATGCATGGAGGTAGAATATTTGCCTTGCATGCAGAAGGACGGTGATTCAAATCCCGGCATCCCATATGGTTCCTAGAGCCTGCCAGGAGTGATTTCTGAGCATAGTGCAGGAGTAATCCCCGAGAGCTGCCATTTGTGACCCTCCCCCCTTAAAAAAAACCCCAAACAAATAAACATTTGGAAAATTATCTGTTCTCTTCTTGTATTAACTACATACAAATTAAACTTTTTTTTCTCTAGAAGAATGTAACCCCCCAAAAAAAACCACACACACACACACACACACACACACACACACGAGACAAGAAGCACAAAATAATCCATTTTTTTCTTATTTTGCTTATTACTACTTTACATTTCTCTTCTCTTATCTAGTTTTAGTCGACTTCCTTATCTTGGTGTAGATATTTAAGTAGTTGTTCACTTTTTTATTCATATATTTACTTTTTCTGTCTTCTTTTCTCTTCTTCCTTTTTGCGCTCTGTCATGTTTTTTATCTCAAGACCATGGCAATTATGTGGTGCATATCTATATTGCTGCAGTGCTCACTGGATATCTTATTTGATATGTCTATGTGAAATATTGCGGTGATTCACCTTCTTTTTTCCCTTTTGTCTCTCAAATCGAGGATGAGAGCCTCTAGAA
>PVKC010003223.1:0-39874 GCA_004027635.1 Crocidura indochinensis
AAAAAAGGTATATAAAAGCTAGAGAAACTTAAAGACTAGGCAGATAATTCAAATATTAGAACACATGGTATCAGTATATTCAAACCCTGAAGTTGCATCTCTGGAACCATCAGGTTCTTTGAACACTGCTGGGTGTTGTTCCTACTTTAAGAATAAAATAAAAGAAGACTGGAGTGCTGGCACAGGGCGTAAGGTGTCTGTCTTGTGCTCTAGCCTAGGACAAATAGTGGTTCGATACTTTGGAGTCCCATATATTCCCCCAAACCAGGAGCGATTTCTCAGTAGCCAGGAGTAACCCCTGAGCATCACCAGGTGTGGCCCAAAAACCAAAATAAATAAATAAATAAATAAAAAGATGAAAACTAGATAAAATAGGAATTTTTCAATAGTATTAATAAATATATAAACATGTGATTCTGTCTTCTATATAGCAGGAAAATATTTCTCTCCACTTTTATAATTTATTATCTTAAAATATTCATGAGGTAATTTGCCTAAAACTGCATCAAAGTGTTTAAACTGTCTCTCAAGTTCACTTTCCCAGTCTGGCATTTCCTTAAAAATATTCAGCAATCAGCCCTATTGAAACAAGTCTTCTAACCCAGTTTCACTCCTTCCACGAATTGGAATTCTTGGCTACAATATTTCTATATGGTCAGCCTACTTTAAATGCTTATCAATAGCAATATACCTCACCTGAAGAATAAATGGTCTAGTTGACCACTCTTAATTACATAGTTGAAATGAAAAATCTGTACTATTTTCTCACAGTTAACTAACATTACATAAAAAAAATTCATAAACAATATGACAATTCCATCCTGATAGTAATCAAAAGTCTTTTCTAAGCAATGAACTAATACTCATGCTTTATGACCAAGAGGACAGGGTCTTTTTTTTTTTTTTTTTTTTTTTTTTGGTTTTTGGTTTTTGGGTCACACCCGGCAGTGCGGAGGGGTTACTCCTGGCTCTTTGCTCAGAAATCACTCCTGGCAGGCTCAGGGGACCATGTGGGATGTCGGGATGCCACCGACCTTCTGCATGCAAGGCAAACACCTTTCCTCTGTGCTATCTCTCTGGCCCCGACAGGTTCTATTTTGTTTGTGTTTGGCTTTATCATTTTTTTGGCTTTATCATTTTTAAAATCCAAGTTAGCATACTCTTTTGAGATGCTGCAAAACTGTTATATTCACTTAAATGGCCAAATAATTAATACATTAAGTGGAAGATGACTTTCTCCAAAAATGTTATGCATTAAGGACCACTTCAGACTACAATTCAGATCTAAGTTTGTCTTTTCATTTCCTCTTATCCCTCCATTCTTTGCTCTGATAGTTAAATAAATGCATATGCTCAGTCAGAACTGTTAATGCTGCAGAATTTAATATCCAAAATCACAGGGACTGAATACAGAGTTGTAGGTCATAAATATTATTGCACAGTGATAGAATAATATGAAAGGTCCTTTCTCAGTTTCCTGCATTTAATAGTTAATGTCACTCTGGGAAGCAAGTAAATGAAACCCATTTCTCCTCATTTTACTGCTGAGAATTCTTAGAGTCTTAAATTTGCAAGTCAAGGCAAAAAAGCATTGCCCATAAAATCAGAGCATTTGAAGAACTTATTCTCAGGCACTCATTTTGTATATTCATTCCCCCATTCATCTTAGCTTCATCTAATCACATAAATCAGTTTTGCAGTTTAATTAATCCATATATAAAAACCCTGGTATGAATGATCCAAGCATTATACTATTCAATATCAAATGAGAAGCATTTCTCCTTTTCTTCCATTAGTGATCTAGGTTGAACCATTCAACCAGGTAATGACAGAGTTCAGAAGAAAACTTAAATTTCTCTCCTTTAACAAGTGAAAAATTACCAGTTCAGGAACTATAATTCTTTCCACTCTCATCTTGATGTCTTGTTCATAACGTGTAAAAACTTGTCCCAAAGAAAAATACATATTCATATATTTGGTCAGTCATTTACTTATGCATGTTGAATCTCCCTCCTATGGAAAAGAATACAAAATGGAGATTATGAGATTACATACATGTGTAATTTATTTAGGAATAAATAAATTTATTTATTTTATTTATTTATTTATAAATTTATTCATACTTATTTAGGAAATAATTCAAAATTAAGTATAATTTTTCACTTTATATCATTTTGTTAGTACTTATTTTTATGGAAGTATACTGGTTCAAAATATTGTTAATATTATTGTTTTATTCTTCCAATGCTACTATGTCACACCTACCCAAGTAACAATATCCCTCTACCATTTTAAAAAGCTGATGGAAGAGGAGAGAGGGGAAGCAGAGAACTCATATAGCAGGTAGGGCAGTTGCCTTATATGTGGTGATCTGGGTTCAATCCCAGGCATCACATATGATCCCTTGAGGCCCACCAGCACTGAGCACTGCTGAGTATGACTCAAAAACAAAACAAAAAGAAAAGTGAAACACTGACCAAAAGCAAGAACATTATGAAATATGGAAGAGCAATAAAACAAAATGATCAACTTCCGGAAGTATCTTAATATCATTTCTGGTGCATACTGCCTCCACCCCTTCTCTTACTTTCTTAGTTTCTGTCTTTGCTGTAGTATCTTGGGTCACACTCTAGTGCTGAGAATGCTTTCAACACTGTGCTCAAGAGCTACTGAAAAGATGTGAGTTGGCACCAGGGATTAAGCCCAGGTCCTCAAACATGCAAGTCTTCTTCAGCTGAGTCACATACCCAGGTCCTACATACTATTTTATCATGTCTTCATATAGCAATTTTGAAACATTTTTAAATGCAGAGACTAGCAGAATAAGTCAATCTTTCTCTTAGTTTAGTTGCACTTTTCATCTTATTGAAGATAATTTTGCATAATGTTTGTTCAGGAACTGACAATTTTCACTAAGGCAGGATATAACACATTCTCCTTAGATATCATCTGTTCTAAAGAAATGTACAAAAACATTTCACTTCAATCTGTCCCATTGCTGTCAAGTTGTGTCCATTAATCCTAACAAATTCCTTTTCATATTTTTCTCATAAAAGGTACAGAGGGGGGGCCCGGGAGATAGCATGGAGGTAAGGTGTTTGCCTTTCATGCAAAAGGTCATCGGTTCGAATCCCGGTGCCCCATATGGTCCCCCATGCCTGCCAGGAGCAATTTCTGAGCGTGGAGCCAGGAGTGGCCCCTGAGCACTGCCGGGTGTGACCCCCCCCCAAAAAAAAGGTACAGAGGGGTGGGAGGGAACATTACAATAAAGATCATCTTTAATTGGGTATCAAAACAAACTCACTCTTCCACTTATGAATTTATATGTGTGACAATTAGGACAACAATATTCCATATACTAGGTTCTAACTTCATAAATTCTAAGCTTTGTCACAACTTCTCTGTAGTTAATCCCAGAGGACCATGTTCCATCCTTAACTCACAAGGAGTAGTTGCAAGATATAGTGGGCATAGTTTTACTATAAATCTGTGTACAGAAGGAAAACTAGTAGCAACTTTAGTCCATACACTAAAGTGACTGAAAACTATACAAATAATTGTTTAAATCTCTTAATCAGATTTACAAAAATTATGGAATCCCTACAAAATCACACATCAAAAGAATTTATTGCTACAAAATACCTTTTATTTTTCAAATTTTATAGATCATGTAACCATTAGAAGGCATTGATAGGTCCTACACCATGCCCTTTGTTGGGATTGTGAGAATGACACATTCTAAAGTCATCCACGTCACAAGAAATACATGTCTTCAGAACAGCTTTCTGAAACTATGTCAGAGAGCCCATTTCATCACTGTCTCAATTTAATCTTTGTTTATAATGGGGAGAACATTTCTATCACTCACAGATAATTTCAAAGGATAGAATTTATTCCATTAAAAGACCATGTTTACCCTACTTTTAATTGACATGCTCTTTTTAGTTTTTTCCTTTCAACTTTTACTGAGATGCATTTGTATTGAGGCACTATGATTTACAATACTGTTAATGGTAAGCTTCATGCATTTGCCATTCTAATACCACATACTTTACCACTGCCTATAGACCTTCAGCAGTGTGTCAGAGATCCCTCCCATCCACTCACCTTAGTTTCTCTATTCCTCCTATGTAAATTCAGTTCTGTAATCCAACTCTAGTTCTGCTACCTTTGGTCATTCATTGATTCCTTATTATGTATCTTAAGAGATGCATATAAGAAAGGACATCTGGTTCTCTTTTTCACTGATTTTACTCAGCTTAATGTTCACCACATAATAACACCCATCCACATAATGACAAATCACATCTTTGGTATTTTTTATGGTTGAGTTGCATCATAGTATCTATAAGATATTGTATATAATATTCCATTTATATGTATACAAATATAATATTTTATCCATTCACCTGCTCTTAAGCACCTGGGTTGTTTTCAGATCTTGATTATTATGAACAGTGCTGCAAAGAGCACAGAGGTTTTGATATCTATAATGTTTGCGGGCCCTAGAGTAATTGACTAAGTTTCTTTCACCACTGTTTTGCCTTGAAAAACTTGAGGGCATCTACACCAGAGGTTCCCAAGCTTCACTAACCTACTGCCACTTGTTCAAGAGAAAAAAATTGCCCTGGAAATCTACTTTCTTTAGGCAGAAAACAACCTTTAACTATACCTGAGATTATCAACACCCCTCTGGATCTATCCAACTTCTCCTCAAAGAACATTATTGTCTGCTTTGGGAGGGACTAACCTAGGCACAAAAAAAGGTATCTTTCTTGGTAGGAATTGTTTCATGCTTATGTAACATTAAACTAAACCCTTTTAGAAGTATTTGGAGTATTATGAGCATTTTACAGATAGGCCCAACTTGGATTTGTTACCTCTGCAGATTGACTTTAGTCCTGAAAGCATAAAACTGAAAAACCGTCCTTAGCAACTTGCCGCAACTTGCCTCTTACTTGTTTTAATTTCACTAAGGCTCTCTGAGCAATCATTGAATTAAGTTGATTTTCAGGCCTATTAATCTGGAACTTAATCAAGATACAATCGATGCATCTTCCTGATGGGTGAGGAAAGCAGGAGCAACTATGTTAGGACCAACCTTTTGTAGCAGCCTTTTGTAGAGCATAGATCTTGGTGCCTTTTTCTGAGACTTTGAACATGCAAGTGGAGGGCTCCTTAAATGACATGAGCAGGACAGGTAGCTGGGACTACTGCTGATTTGTGTTTAATCATTAACATTAGAATGGTCTAGCCTGGAGTAATATGAAATAGAAGTGCTTATGTTTAGAATCGATCTTCAATTGATTTTGTTGTCTCAGGTAACTTCAGCTCTTGATTTCTCTTGGATTTTTTTTTTATCTTTTTTTTTGGGGGGGTCACACCCGGCAGTGCTCAAGGGTTACTCCTGGCTCCATGCTCAGAAATTGCTCCTGGCAGGCACGGGGGACCACATGGGGTCCCGGGATTCGAACCAATGACCTTTTGCATGAAAGGCAAACGCCTTACCTCCATGCTATCTCCCGGGCCCTATTTCTCTTGGATTTTTAACCTTTGGAATTCTTATGTATTTTTTAACTCTATCACACTCTTTCTTTTTCTCTTTCTCTGTACACCTGGAAGAAGAGAGTGCAGAGGGGTGGTCCCTGGGGGTTCATGCAGGATTGAACTCGGATCTTCACATATGATAGGCATGTGCTCAGTCATCTAAGCTTCCCCTCACCACCTTCTCATAATCATCCTCTCTTCTTAATATGTATTTTACTTTATAGGTGAAAAACTAAAAATCGGTTATTTTTCATTTATTTATTATTTATTATTAATATTATATATTATTTATTACATCATTTACTGATGTAAATAATCACAAAAGCAAAATTTCCATGTTCAGATAGCTCAGTTGCAAAGAATTCTTTTTTGTGGCCCATGAATATCATCTTTCTCATCACTGATTGTACATTCTAGAGATTATTTATACAAGTAAATATCAATACCTGGCCCATGATCTCAACTAATAAAAGCAGGTGCCCTGAAGAGTGAATCCAAGCATGTGAATTGCTGTTATCTCATTAGGAGAATCCATTTGGTTGTTATTTTTATGAAGAAAAGAAGCATATTTTTGTCATCATGTCATCATAGTGCTTATTAAAGAAAAAAGAAAGGAAGCATAAGGAAAAACCTAGAGCATCATTTATGGAATTTCAAACAATGATAATAGCAAGAGTAGGGGTCTCAAACTCGGGACCCGCGGGCCATTTGTGGCCCTCCGTACTGCATTTTTGGCCCTGCCCTAGAGGAATCTCTTTTTGTTTTGTTTTGTTTTAGTTGTTTGGGTCACATCCCCCAATGTTTAAGGCTTACTACTGACTGCACTCAAAAACACCCCGATTTTGCCTCCTGCAGCTCCCAGGTAAATTGAGTTTGAGACCCCTGACTGCAAGAGAGATACCTTAGGAATCAGATGGCAGGGACTTTTCCAGCAATCTTTAAATCCCTTATATAGTACTTTTCTTCTTCCATTCATAGATAGAGTTTTCTATTGAAAGACATCCTCTATAGAAACTAAGGAGGAATAGGCTCAATTGAAGTGTCAATATCTACAATTCCATCACACCACATCTGGATAAATGTCACTTACATATTTCAACCATGAATTGACTTTCATTCATGTCACAAATAGTGACAACAGATGTCATTATAGAACCAAAATTTTAATTCTTCAGTTACAATGGTTTACTAACATTACATGACC
The DNA here is from genome assembly GCA_004027635.1 of Crocidura indochinensis. NCBI lineage: Eukaryota > Metazoa > Chordata > Mammalia > Eulipotyphla > Soricidae > Crocidura > Crocidura indochinensis. The sequence continues at coordinate 6,752 of PVKC010003223.1, forward strand.
TTTGTGGAGAACAAGCAGGCCTCATTTTATTGTGCCTCACAAATATTCCACTTTTACAAGACTTCAGAAGCCAAAAGAATACAACTCACTAAATTCTAAGATGATGGCTAGCACTTTTCAACAATAAAAGAATTTTTAATTAAGATATACACACTGTTGTAATCTTAATAGACTTAATAGTCACTTAATATTCTGAGTGTAATTTACATATAACTGTTTTTGTTCTATTTACCTTACATATAGCTTTTATATGCAGTGGAAAACAAAATGTGTGTGGCCAGCTTTATAGTGCTTGCTTTATTACAGTGGTCTGTTATGAAGCCTGTTATATCTCAGAGATATACCTGTATGTGTAATGTGAGCCATAAGGAGATTAGGAAATGATGAATGAAATAGTTTTCCTTAGCTATAAAAATTCTCTGATTTTGAAGTGTCTCTTCTGACTGCTGAACCCTTTAGAAAAAACATTTACAGGGCAGATCTTGGAATAATCAAAGACCAAATTCTTCTCCAAATTTGTACCCTTTTTATTTTACCTGAAACTCCTACATCATCAGGTTCATTTAATGTAAGGTTTATAGATTTAGCTTACAAAAAGGGACAATAGAAAGTAAGATAGATTATTTCTTTGGTATATAATCTAGGTTGTTATTTGGTAATATAGCCTAGGCTATTGAACACATAGTTAGAACAAGAACTCGTGAATGTGGGAATTTTCATGTGTAATCTGCAGACTGACAAAGTTGGGGTGCCTTAGGGGTGCTTTTTTCTGCTTTAAATATTTTAGATCATACTATCTGTATTTGACTGCTTTATTTTTTTAATTATTTTATTAAAGACTATGATTTACAAAACTCTTAAAGATTGATTTTTTGAGGCATACAATGATAGTTTATTACTAATCTGTCACCAGTGTCAACTTCCCTTTGCCAATGTTCACAATGTTTGGTCTTTGTAGTTTGGATCTAGAGTTTTTCAATATTGTTGACTTTGGTTTGGCTGTAATAACTTCCCCAGTATTACTGATGTTCAGAAGGCCCTAGATCCCTGCTCCTTAGTTACTTCTCTTCTCATCTTCATACTTCCTCCACAATTTCTTTTCTTCTTTTATTAGCATTAATGCCAAAGCTAATGTTTAACTTAGAGAATATGCTTAGAGCTATAATAGACTAGCTATTAAGTTTCCTACCACAATTATTAGAGCATGTTCTCTTATTACACTTCCCCTAGATAACTATGCTTATTTGATTTGATTTTTATTCTCTGTGGTACTGCATCTGTTAGTTGCATTCTAAGGACATTTTTACCCAAGCTGGTAAGCAGCTGCAACATTTCAGAGTTGTTGTCACAAAATGCCAAGTTCAAAATTGATTTTGTAATTCAAAGAAATGCTTGAATAGTCCTCTGAGCTCTGTAATGAAATGCATTTGTTCTGGGTTTTTTTTTTTTTTTCATTCACCAAACCTTGAGTATTTCATTACCTTTCTTTTTAACTTACAGAATCAATACAAGCTTTGGCCTGCACATTGATTGCTGACACCAAAGGAACAGTTCTTTCATATATGTTAAATGCACTCTATATTTTAAGGGTATCATTACAATGTTAGTTCTCACTCAATTGATACCCCACATGTTTTTCTTCCTTAATGAAGACACTTCAATATTCTCATAAAGGAATATAGAACAGAATGTCTATATATTTTCTGGAAACTAATTCATGCATATGCTACCTGCTAATAAAGCAAGTGTTCAAAAAACACAAAAATTAATGTCTACCTATATTACTAGAACAGCAAGGATTTCTTTTCCTACTTACTGCCTTCCTATGTTCGACTGTTGGAGCTTTGCTAATTGAACTAATGCTTAATAAGGGTTAAAATAAGAAAAATATGCAAAAAAATGTATGAATTTTAAATGACAAGTATATCTTCAAATATGTAAGATAAGGGGTTTGCCACAATCCTTGGAGGTGGTGGCAATCCAAGTCCCCACCCTGCAGAAGCCATTCCAGCTGCACCCACGACCTATCACCACCACTTCAACAATAGCCCAGCTTCACCATTCAAACATGGAACTTTGCAGAGATGCCAAACAAACAAAAACTCCAGATTTTCCAGTACTCAGGCAGACATCTCTGAAATGTTTAGAGAGTGATCACAGGCACCCTATTCTTCCACCCCACCTTCTGTACTTCCAGAAGTCCAGGCAAATAAAAGCACAAAAGCTTCAGTATCAGCCACAGAACTTGGAATTCCTGGATCTTGAGGTCATGTAGGCAGTCAGTCATGGGACAACTCCAAATTCATTATTGTCATACAATAGGAACACACCAATTCAGACATCAATGTGGATTCAAAGTCACCTAATGTAGAGAAACAAAATAAATAACAAAAAATGAATTAGCAATTAATTGCTCAGAAAACCTGACAATGATCTCATTGTGAGATACATTGATTTTCACAGATTCTCTTATCACTCTATTTGGTGGGGCGGGGGGTTGGGCCACACCCGGTAACGCTCAGGGGTTACTCCTGGCTATTCACTCAGAAGTCGCTCCTGGCAGGCACGGGGGACCATATGGGGAACCGTGGGATTGAAGCGCGGTTCGTCCTAGGTTAGTGCAGGCAAGGTAGGCACCTTACCTCCAGCGCCACCGCCCGGCCCCATTATCACTTTATTTTTTAAAAATAATTTTATTTTCACCTAAACATAAATAAGCCTTAGAAAAAGGTGGAAATCTGGTGTTATAAGCGACTTTATATAATCTTTGAATAGAGTAATTTATTTTAAAATGATAAGGAATTTGGTCTTTTTCTGAAGTAACATTGGTTTACAACATTATATGACTTTATTTACATTTTACAGATACAGTGGCCACCACTGAAAGACAAATACCCTCCATAACTGAGTTTTGGACCACTTCCCATAATGTTGGTAACTTTAATTTTTGTCACTAGAGTCTAAGGGTCTTTTCTTTAAAGAGTCAAAGGTCTTTTTTCAGTCAGTCAGTCAGTGCTGTCTATTCCCTTGCTTTGCGGGGAAAAATTAATGTTTTTGCCTTACCATTTTGTATTAGGTTTTTCAGTTTTGGTTTGACTTAGTTTAGTTTGGAAGTCACATGTTTGTGTTCTTGGATTACTCCTGACACTATGCTGAGGTATTGCCCTGGAAGTACTTGAGGGAACATTTCTGTGCCAGGGTCCAACCTCTGTACTAACCCTTTTGATAAATAGAAAGCTTTGAGAAAATATGAAGACAAAGATATGAACTTCTGTTACCTCTTACCACAAAAAGGTTCAGGACCTCACTTAATTATTTCTTTAGCCTTTTGTAGTTGCATTTCAACCAAACTTGTCTGTATTCTATAATATTACCAACAGTCTTCTGAAAATTTATTTTACAGTTTTATATAAAGTTAAAATGAAAATTTTGAAAGGTATATAAATCTAGAAATCATAACTAGATTGTCAAGGGAGAAAAACTGTTGGCATACAGAAAAATCTATTTTGCAATCACCCTAGGTGTTTTCAAGATACTGTTTGCTATACAAATACTGTTGAAGTAGGAATCTGAGAGGTGGTGATTTAGGTTATTTATTAAGTAATCATCTAGTGTTCTGAGATTGAATACATGTCATTATCTGAAGTTAATAGCAATAAAATATTTTTCCTAAACAAAAACATTTCCTTGTATTTTTTCATATATAAACTTTTTCTGTTAAGACTCTTCAACTTGACTCCATCATTGTTAATAGGATCTAAATCTTGGAATGGTCCAAGGCTTGTAGTCTGCTCATTCTTTTTTATTAAGCTTCCAGTTCTGTAATGTTAAATATCAGGAAAGACAATAATAATTCCTAAATTTATATCTCCTGACTAAACTCCTATTGCATACACACTTCCCATTCTGTATATCTAATTGATATATCTATTTGGATCTTATCATACAACTAAAACCTAACATGACCAAAAATGAAACTTTTAGAGTTTCTTTTCCCAAACTAGTCTAATTCCCTAGTCTTCTTGTTTCACTGTACTGAATATTCTCATAAAATCAAAAATCAAGGACCTAACCCAAATAATTTTTAAATCCCCTACATTCCATGATCAGCAACATTTCTAACTTTCAGAATATAACTCAAGTCCATTTTTATCTTAATTTCTAATGTTCCTTCACTAATTCCAGTTATCTTCTCTTACAGAAAATGTTTCTTAAATTTACTTTCTACTACCATTTTTTAAAATTATTTTATTTAAGAATTGTGATTTACAAAGTTATTCCTTGTAGTTGAATAATGATCCATTTATGCATGTCTACAAATTCTTTATCTTCTTGTCTCCTCTTAGGACTTTGACTGTCTCCAAATCTTGACTATTGCAAATAGAAGAAACGTGTACTTTTCAAATTCATGTTTTTGTGCTTTCTGGGTCTATACTAATAACTGGAATACTTATGATGTCCATTTATTCATTTAACTAATGATAGTCAGATAGAGTAAATGCTACCCTAGAACAAAAACATATCTTTTTCAACACTTTACTTCAATTTATATCTCAATAGTTTGAATAATCTGGCATAGTGTGTGTGTTTGTGTGTGTGTTTTTGAGGGAGATCCTCATCTGGCATATTCATGGTTTACATCTGATACTACAATTTAGGGATCACTGCTGATTGTGCTAGAGGGAAATATACGGGGATTCCAGGGATTGAACCTGGAGCAACCACATACAAAGCACATTCCCTACTTAAGTGTACTATTGCTCAACCCAAGGTTAACACACTTTTTTGTCTTCAAAGTTACTCAGATTATTGCAAGTAAATCTACATCTAGCCTGATATCAAGCAAATTCCACATACTTCTTTCACTACAACACTGGGCATTTAAATAATTTGTACTGAGCCAACATTACCATTATTTTCCAGCTACTCTAGCATTTTATTAATGGGAATCTAAGTTTAAAAGTTGTTTGATAGGCAGTAATAGTTTATTAGAGCAGGTAAGGGGTGGGACCTGGATGTCTAAGAATATCAGAAACAAGAATTCCAGGATTTGTGATTTCAGTTAGTACTTATCATTGAGTATGTAGAGATTAATATAATGGACTTATATGTTGATGATCAGAGAAGATAATCAAAATTTTCCCAAACACTCATGATAGCACTGTGATATTTAAGATTTTGCAAATGGCAAATTTTTAGCTGAGTCCAAATTATTTAGTTATTTTCTCTTTCACAAGTCAAATTTTTAGGGGCTGGATTGATAACACTATGGTAGGGTGCTTGCCCTGCATGCTGCTGACCTAGGATGGACCCGGGTTCAATTCCCAGCATCCCATATGGTTCCCCAAGCCTGCCAGAAGCAATTTCTGAGTGCAGACTCAGGAGTAACCCCTGAGCACCACTGGGTGTGGCCCAAACACAAAACAAAACAAAAAAGTCAAATTTTTATTTTAAAATACATATTCTTAATCTCCTTCTGTCTCTAATGCTTGTTTGGTCCCTTCCAAAACTGGAAGGCAAGTTTCAACAATCTAGTTCACCAAAATATATATTTAATGAGAAAATTTATCAATATCACTGCTGAGAGCAGTGACTGTTCTGGGACTTTAGGCCTTTTGTAATTTATGAGATTTTAAAATTTTAAAAGGAAATGTCAATTGAACTCAGGGAAAAACTGAGAGTTTGAAATCTCATTCAGTGTAATTTCCTAGATCAAAAAGCGCCATTGCAAAACCTAAAAGTTTTTGTCAGCCTTGTCATATTGGGAAGGAACTAATAATGTTGGAATATTCTACTATTCAATAGTCCTCTGAGATTTTTCCAAAATAAATTCCTAAAAATACTGTTGTCGATAACTTGATTGGAACTTGAAACGCCTTCTAGTCTACCTAACTCTGCTCTGTAGATACTCAAACGTGTGGAAGCAATACATAGGTGAAGCACTAGTTTTAAATAACAGAAAAGCCAACATTTTATCCCCTGCCATAATTCGCTATTGCCTCCTGGGTGTCTCCAATGACTGGTTCCAAAGTTCAGTTTTATAAAGCTCTGATTTCATATACTTTCTATCATCCTATTTCTCTGTTCAGATGTTATCAGGTTTTTGGTTTTTTGTTTTGTTTTTTTGTTTTTTGTTTTTTTTTGTTTTTTGTTTTTTCGGTTTTGGGGCCACACCCAAAGATGCTCAGGGGTTACTCCTGGCTATTAGCTCAGAAGTCGCTCCTGGCAGGCATGGGGAACCATATGGGGAACCGGGGGATCGAACCGCGGTCCGTCCTAGGTTAGTTCAAGGCAAGGCAGGCACCTTACCTTCAGCGCCTCCGCCCCGGGTCCCCAGATGCTATCAGGTTTCAATCAATCAAATGGAAAACACTTGCTCCTGGAAAACACAAATCAACCACACGTCTTTACTGCCAAAGCTGATGGCAAGGTTGTAAATTGTAGTTCCAGTAAATAGCCACATGGGGGATAAGCCTCTCATTGAACTGGACTCTTAAAACTGGAAAACAAAATCCTGTCATTGGACACATCCTTGGCCTTCAAAGTAAAAAATCAAATCCAGGGACTGAACGATAGTATAGAGGGTGGGGTGCTTGCCTTACATGTGGTCTATCTGGGTTCAATCCCCAGCTTCCCATTTGATTTGGTCCATCGAACACTGTCAGAAGTGATCCCTGAGTGCAGACCCAAGAGTATCCCCTGAGCATTGCCAGGACACAAAGAATAAACAAACAAAAAATTAAACACAGGATGGTAAGTACAAAGTGTAAGGATCTTGTGTGCAAGTGTTTATTCATTGGTAGAAGCCATTTATCTAGCAAGTGATAAGAAAAAAACAAACCCACTGACTCTACAAAGGTCAAGTATTTTTTTTTATTTAGCCTATTTTATTCTGATCTAGGGACTAGAATGTGAGCTTTCAAGGCACACAAATCAAAGGAAGGTTCTCTGGAGCTCACATTGATTTAAACACATTCATGGCACATTCATTACACATTTATATTAGTGTTGTAAAGATTCGCATCCACTCTCAAAAGTGGAAAATATCTTTCCAACAATACATTAGTAGCATAAATCTGAGTACTAAACTTTTTCACCACAATTGTTTTTACATGATCACTTTAACACAAAACATTTGAATTTTTTTCTTTTTGTTGATAATATTTAAAAAGACACATCAAGCACATTTCATAAATTGCTTATCCTCTCCTCTATGATCTCTAGACACCTGCCTCTTCATTTATTCACTTTGACACAAGTTTTATTCTTGCTAAAAGAGACAGTTGAGGTGGAAATGCTCATTTATTTCTCTGTCATCATACTAAAGGTAGTTAAAAAGTTAAAAACTAATTATGCAAGATAAAGCACAGCTAGGTTCCCAGAGTGATGTTCAGTGGGTAGAGAGTCTGTTTTACATGTGGGACACTAGTTCTTTTCTTGGCATTCTATATGGTCCCCAGAGTACACCAGAAGTAATCCCTAAGCACATAGCCATAAGCAACTTCTGAGCACTCCCTGGTATACCCTAGAAACAAACAAACAAATAAACAACAACAAAAACAGCTATACATGTACTCATCCAGAAAAAAAATCAAAGCAACTTTTCTTCACTTCTCTTTGAGACAATGGTTTTGCTTTTACCCTATCACTTCTTTATTCTTGTCTTTCACTTTCTTATATTTTTGTTCACCCAGAAATCTTTGCAAAATATAAATCTAATACTTTTAAAAATGTACCTAGTGATACCCTTTATAGATTTCTTCCCTACACTTAAACTGATAGTCAAATCTTGAATTGTTGTCAACCTCATCAACCTCCCTCTCCTATGGTTCAGATGACTCTGCTTCATTCATTCTCTTCCTTAGTATAATCTTCTATCTCCATAGGACTTTATCTAGAATGTTCTGTCTTATTGCCTATTCAACCCCCCCCCAAATTTTATATCCTCGTATAAATAAAATTTCACAGAAACTAAACTCTGAAGTCTCTCAGTTCACTTTTTTTTGACTCAGTTATACTTGGGATCATTTATTGTATTTTTTCCTGCTTATTGTTCTAAGTGTCTCTCCAGATCATTTGCATTTGGGTGTGAAGAAGCAGGAGAATGAAAGGAATTGTAAAAATTCTAGGAACTTGAACTCTTGGTCTCAGAAGTTCAGAATAGAGGATGGAAGAATTACAGCAATCTTAACATCTTTCCTTCTCATTTTTGTTTAAGGCTCAAGCTATTATTCTCTGTGAGTTTCCAAGTTTCATCATAGACAAATCATACATATTCTAGTGTTTCTTTTTTTTTTTTTTTTGGCTTTGGTTTTGGGACTACACCTGGTGACGCTCAGGGGTTACTCCAGGCTAGGGGGGCCAATATGAGATGCGAATCCAACTGCAGTCCATTCTAGGCTAGTGCTGGCAAGGCAGATGCCACCACTGCACTCCTTTAATGATTTCTGACAGTGCGGAAGTTTGCTTGTAAAGAACATATCTCACCTCATAGTCATTTTCATCTCCACTTTACCTGAGCTTCACTTTTATACCACAGTAATTGGAATATTTAGAGGAGAAATATTAGGACTTGGCCAAGCATGCAAAAACACTACTTTCCTTTTGAAATTCTTTGCCTTGAAATATTAATTTACTTTTTTTTTTTTGGCTACACCCGGTGACACTCAGGGGTTATTCCTGGCTATTCGCTCAGAAGTCGCTCCTGGCAGGCACGGGGGACCATATGGGGAACCGGGGGATCGAACCGCAGTCCGTCCTAGGTTAGTGCAGGCACCTTATCTCCAGTGCCACCGCCCGGACCCAAATTTACTTTTCATTTCAGGAAGTTATACTGTGAGCCTTTGTGGAAATAGACAAACCCTTACAAGCTTCAGAATTGAATTGTCTACAAATTAGTCGAGTTTCATACATTAAGCATTCCAGCACCACACCCTCCATAAGTGTGCCCCCTTCTTTCCACTATTTCTTATTGAAAACAAAAGTTTCAACAGTCAAAGTTGTTAATATGCAAGTGTTTTGAAACAAAAAAAAAACTCAAATATTTTCTATAAAGTTCTTGAGCTTTGCCAGCCCAAGGGATGTAAGTGTATTGTTGGTACCATTAATAATATATTAGACTTAAACAGGATTTCAAATCATCTATCATCTAGGAAAAACTGAATAGATTCTTCAAGACTAAAAAAAGGACTGCAAGATTGAACAGAATATAGTTCTGATAAAACGCTGTATCCTTAAACCCAACTTTAACTCTGTTCATACAGAGGGAAAATGTCACTGTTGTGAAATAATAAGCTTTATTGATCTTTACCAGGAAGTTGCCAAAATTGTCCCCACTAAACACAAATAACGGGTTTATTTTATGTCTTTTAATCTTTTAGTGTATGGATTCAGAGCTTGGAGCTTATTCCAGGCTTTGTGCTGGGAAACTTTATTGTGGGGTAATCAGGGAATTGAGAATTGAAATGAGATTAGCCATATGCAAGACAATATACTATCCTATCTCTCCAGTCAGACTTTAAATGGATTAGAATTAAATAAAATTAGGACTGAACTGATAGTAAAATGGATAAGTCACTTGTCGTGTACACAGTCATGTGAATTCAATCCCTAGCATACTATATGGTATCTCAGGCCTTCTAGAAGTAATTCCTCAGCACAGAATCAGGAATAACCCTTGAGCATTGCCAGATGTGGTGCAAAAAAATTAAATTAAAATTAATAAAATTAGTTTATTCATTGTTTTAACTTCCCTAATTACATTTCAATAGCTAGCAGCTAGTGCATATTCTACTGGACAGTATAAAACCAATTCCTTAATCACACAAAGTTCTATTGGATAACATTGTTATATATTTAAGTCATGCTCAGGTATCCATTTAACATTGTGGAGCCCAAATCAAAAGACACATAATATATGTTTAAATATTTTTGAAATTTGCATGTTGAAAGAAAAAAACTGTAAAAATGGAACTTTGCGTTCTCTAGTTTATTCAACAAATATACTAATAATTAACTAGAAATCAAATTGTACATTTAGAGTTCTCGGGCTCATCCATATACCACTATGAATAAGATTTAATGTCACAAAGAGATCCAGACCCCAAAATTCAACCCATGATCACCCACATTTTCTTTTGCTATTAGGAAACGTATGTGACACTGTGAGGAGACATCCTGGACCAGGGGTACTCAAACTTTTTAAGCAGGGGCCCAGTTCACTGTCCCTCAGATCGTTGGAGGCCAGACTATAGTAAAATCAAAAACTACGAACAAATTCCTATGCACACTGCACATATCTTATTTTGAAGTGAAGAAACAAAATGGGAACAAATACAGTATGTGGCCCGCGGGCCATAGTTTGAGAACTACTGTGATCTGGACATTCTAAGTGAATCTATTCTGCAAGCTGGCACTAAAAACTCAACCACAAGTGAAAGATAACCTTATTGACATTGCATGAGATTCAAATGTGTCTCACATCGGACCCAGAAACAGGATTCTGCATGTCCCAGGAATCATGATGACAATCAGATCACAATCTACATAAGGGAGGGAGGAAGGAGATGCTCTGACCATATCCCTCTAAGTTTATACTCTTTGTTCCATGAAATATTATATCTTCTGAGCAGGAAAATTCTCAGCAGAAATATTAAATGATAAATTAACTCTGGATTGATTAAATACATATCCAAGACTTAAAAAAAAAGAAAGATTACACCTTCTAAGACACCTATAGCACATGCTTTTGCAATGACCTAAGAAAAATATAAAGCACCTCAAATAGGTAATGGACTCTTTGACACACAAAAAAAATTATGTTAAAATGAAAAAAATTTAAGCCTCTACTATTACTTGAAAGATTTGAATCTAGGATTAAATGCAACCAAATTCTAACTCTTGTCTATCTGCTCCATATAAATCCAGCACAAGGGCTCATTCCCTATAAAACAAAGTATTCCTTTCATTGTGTAAGTACTAGTTGTTCTAATATACATATACATTGTTCTTAAGAATAATATAAAAGGTGTACTTATTTAAATTAGTGACTGATAACTTAAAATTTTTGGTGCAGGGAATGTGGTTCATTGGGAGAGCACATTGTATATTCATTGGGAGAGCACATCTTATACTTTGCACATGTATGACCCTAAAATACAATCTCTCACACACTACTGCCACCACAAAGATATTCCTTTTATATCACCATTATTTAATTACTGGTAGCTTCATGTAATAAACATTTGATTTGAGACAAGAATTTAGTAAGCTCTTCTCTAGGAGTGGCAATACGTTTTTGAAAGTCAGTTTTTCTTTTGCTAAAATGCATTGAGAGAGCCATGAACAATTCAAAGTTCTTTGTGTTTTCTGTCAAGTTAAAGAACAAGTATATACCCCTTCCTGTAACACAATTTCTCAAATGCCAATGTGAAAAATATTCTTTGATTGTAAAATTCTATTCAAAACTTGTTATTAATAAGGTTCACAGTCAAAGCCTAGCAGAGTCTTCAGCTGTGACTGTGTCCTTTGTCACAGCCTCAAGAATGTGCCAAATGGAGAAAGTTCCTTTCTGAGTATAAATGCTCCCTGTCAAGTCAGCATATTACTCATGAAGTACTATCTTGGTTTCCTTTTTTCCAGAGTATGGACTCCTGGGTTCCTTGATTCAATCCAAGAGAAATAAGAAGCAAGAGGTGAATTTGAATTATAAGAATAAATGCACACAATAGATAAGAAGTCTCATAAGTATCCTGGAGGACCAAAACCTAATTAAACAGGTATAGAAAATACATGGATAACTGCTGTCATGGGCCAGTGGTTCCCACATACAAGAGGAGAGGAAAACCTTCTAGGTCAACTCTCAGTAAACTTTAATCAGTCATCAAAGCCTTTTTTCATAGCAATTAGCCACAAAATCAAGCTATCCTGGTGAGACCATTGCAAAATCACTACTAAAATGAACAGTAGATGACACTATAATAGTTTCTTGGTGAAACTTGGAGACCAACATCAAGACCTTTCTTTTTTCTTAAACCTCTAAATTAGTACCTTCCAAAGTTACTTTTCTTTATTAATGTAAGACAAAAACTTTGAATTTCTTAGTGGAGTAGCTGCCTGGAAATATTTTCATTCCCTCGAGGCTGAGAGGCACCAGTTCTGTGCAGAAAGAGAAAGAAGAGCCCTCCTTTCCAACCTTTCTTCAGCCTTTTTCTGGGTACCAGAGCAATAATTGTTCATCTGCCCTTTGGGTCAGTCAGGTTTGTGTCGGGGAGGCAATAGGGAACCTCATGCCTTATTCCCTTCACCAAATGCAAATGGGGTTGTTTTTTAGGGTCTTTACCCAATCTTCTTCCAGGTCCCAGCACTACTGCTGAATCTTTGTTCACTAGGTACAGTCAGGCCTGTGTCTGGGCAGGAACAGTGAGGCCCTTCCTAGTCCCCTCCACCTCCAAGTTCAAAGGGGGCCTCTCCTTCTCAGTCTTCTCTCAGCATCCTTCTGGATTCTAGTGCCATTACTGAAATCCCCTTCTTTCCCATCAGTTCTCCTTTTCCCAAACCATGTAGACACTAGTGCATCTGCAGAAAGTCATTTCAATTTATGTCATAGACCTCCTGGCAGATTGAATCTAGAACTTGTTTCTCTTAGAAAATATACAGCCCAAAGGCCAGCTGAACAAATCAATAAACTAATATGCAATATTTTACCATAGTTAGACAACCGTTCTAGTTTAGAAAAAAGCCTCTAAGAAAATATACTTTGAGCTACATTTCATACAAACAATTCAATAGATTGCTTTCTTAAACACCCTGATACTCCAACACTCCAAACCACTAAAAGCGAAGATAAATGGGGAAGCTAAAGAAGATATCTACTGCCAGGAGGGAAATCCTGGCAAATCTCCAAGTCCACCCAAATGCTGTACCTTATAGATGAGAACCTAAAATCAACACTTAATGGTTTAGCAATGGAAATAAAGGAGTCACTAGCCTGTAAAATTAAGAAATCTATAGATGAACAATTCAACCAACTCAAAGAAGAACTCTTTCATAAAATGAAAAAAATCTAGGCAAATGGAACTGAAGGAACTAAAAGGCATGTTTGTAAGCAATAATAAATAGTAGAATTGCACAGGTGAAGAATTGCATAGATGAACTTGAAGACAAATTACAAGCCAACAGTGATAAAGAAGTCAAATAAGAAAGGAGAGACAAAATCCTGAAAGAAAATGTAAGGTAATTAATGAACAAAGAAAAGAGAAATAGTCTCTGAATTATAAAATTTCCAAAAGGGGAAGAAAATGGGAAAGAGGAAAAACAAGTAGTGAGGGATATAATAACAGGAAACTTCCCCATTCTTGGGGGAAAGGGTCTCTACAAATCCAAGAGTCAAAAAGAATGTTGAACAAAATAGACCATATTATAACAATACCAAGACATTTAGTAATCAAATGGCAAAAAGCAAAGATAGAGATCGACTCCTTAAAGCAGTATGGGAGGGGAAAAATCAAATATAAAAAAACAACATAAAAATCAAACCAGATCGTTCATTTGAAACAGTCCAGGCAAGAAAATAGTGGGATGACATATTCAAACTATTGAATGAAATAAACTTTCAACCTAGAGTCCACTACCCAGAAAAACCTTTATTTACATAGAAGGGAGGATTCTCAAGACAAAAAAGATCTCACAATATTTGCACTATCCAAACCGACCCTAAATGGATTATTCAAAGAACAATTACTGAAACCAAATCTCCAATTGTAACAACGCTACAGATATAATAGCATAACAACCCTTTTTGTCAATAGTTTCCTTAAATGTCAATGTATTAAGCTCTCCTGACAAGAATGGATACAACTCTTTGGATAGAGCAGATGTCCAATCAACTGCTCTTTATAGATGTCAAAAATAATGTTCTATGCTTTTATCCACAGAAACGGGTTCAAAGTGAGTTTAGAAGCCATGGACTCCCACTACAGTGCTTGCTATAAGTAGTTTTAATGATTTAATTTTACTATATATATAATAACTTCTTGAATGTTTTGTCCACAGTGGTACTTGAAGATATAGGTTGGTCACCCCATTTCCACATTGCTATACCATAATAGACTCAGAAGACAGGACTCATTATGATAATGCCATGACAAAAATTCTAATCTATTCATTTTCTACTTGATTATGCCTGCTAATATAATCTAATGTTTATGTTCACAGATAGCAATAGAATATGCAACTGCATGTCATGAACTATTATAGAGCTCATTCACTGAATAAGTTACTGTAATCTGTAGTTTACCATTATACCATGATGCTCATGATTTTAGATTGCTTTTAGAAAAAGAACCTGGATGCTCAAAACCCACTAGATAATATTTCATGGTGTAGACTTCACTTACAGTGCTCATTAGTGTATAACTTACTTTTTTAAACTTGAGTATGATATTTTTTAATATTCTATACACAATCTAACCCACGAAGCCCTTCTTCAGTAAAGTTTATCCTCACCAATCATGATTGGCCTAGAAAATGGAAAAGCTTTACATCTGACTTGCCAGCTTTATATTTTTTTAAGAGTTCTGTCCTATTTCACCTGGATCAGCTTTTCAACTGTAACCCATGGATTGATCCTCAGTGTTTGTCTTTGTGTATGCATGAGTGTATGTGTTGGCCACCTCAATGTCTATCTAATGTCCCTCTGTAATATACATAAATGCCCTTTCCCCTATTATATATAACCCTTCCTTCCCCCTTCACTTAACATTTTAAAAATTCTCTTTTTTTCATTTTAGTTAGAGAAAAACACAATAACTTGTATTTAACCACTAACAAGTTTTACAAATGACTGTCCCCTTGGTACAAAGGGAAAAGCAATTTGAAGATATCAAGATTTATATTTACAATGGCATGGTCTGAGCAAAAGAATGAGTGGAGAGAATAAAGCTGGAGGAGTAACAAATGACTAATAATGCTTTTGAAAGTCTGATGAAAATGTCTGCAAAGTAGTCCAGGACAACAGAAAGACAATGTTCTGCAAGGAAGCATGGGAGGAAGTTACAGTTTTGCATTCATAAGGTACTTGTGGCTTATGGGGCAGTAAAGGCTTACTACAATATATAGGTAATTTTTACTCTAAGGAGGATGATTATACTACTAGACTGTGCATTACAACATTACACATGCAATTCCCATACTAAATGTAGTCCATGGGTCTGCTGCAATTTCTAAGAAACTCAACAAAGGCATAACTGAAGGACAAAAATGGCAACAATGGGAAGCCGGTGAGCTTTGCATGCAACACCAAGAATGCAAGACCTGAATGCAATTTAATCTGAACTGAATGGAAAAGAAATATTTTCTGGAGAGACATTTAGAGAAATAGTGTTGGGCAAAGGAAGTGAGAAAAGGGCATGGGCACAGAGAGTGAGAAATGAGAAAATAAATTACATTTGCACTTTGAGACTATCACAACTACCTCTTTCTAAAGTACTGTTTTCCAGCCATTTTATTTGGTAATCTAATAAAAGTATCTGGTTTTATTTAAGGTTACCAATGATGTTTTGGCCTGCACTACCAACATAACATAACATAACATTAATAACATAACATAACATACAGCATGCTTTGCTGAGATAGTCCTTATTATTATAATACAATAAGGGCACCTTCTACAAACTGGTAGCAAAATACTTCTCATGATATTTTTTGTCATTGCCAACAAGGCGGAAAACACCCTGCTGAATGAAATCACTAGGGGCATGCCAAGTTCAAAATAAAATGTTTAACTTACACATAATACAATTTATGTACAAAGCTGGGATGGGAAAATCATTTTACAAATTCTTTTCTAGCCCTTCACTCTCTCACCCTCCATCTGTTATTTCCCTCCATTTAATCCTTTTTATCTCAGTTCTTAACTCCTCAGGAAGTGGTACATTTCCCCCACCCTAGCCAGTTGCCAACCAGTTCCCAAAGTGAAAAGATAGATTCTCAGACTGAGAAGAAGCTGACACTGATGTTGCTGCTGATTTGCTCTTGGTGACCCCTTTTCCCCTACCTCTCTTTGCTGTTGACTGTTGCTTGCCACCAAATTTAGTTTCTGAGAAGCCCCCAGCTTGAGGACATTTCCTGATATATGACTGCTGGGAGCCATATCACAGTTCTAATTCCAGATATTACAGGATAAAATTTCAGACTTTATCCCCTGCTCCAGAATATTTCCTTTTTTTTTTTTTTTTTTGGTTTTTGGGTCACACCTGGCAGTGCTCAGGGTTTACTCCTGGCTCCATGCTCAGAAATTGCTCCTGGCAGGCACGGGGGACCATATGGGGCACCGGGATTCGAACCGATGACCTTTTGCATGAAAGGCAAACACTTATCTCCATGCTATCTCCCAGGCCCCAGCCCCAGACTATTTCAATAGACTTAAAGAGGACATGTATATTTCCTTCGAATATTTCTTTAGATGCAATTCCTTAATGGGTATAATAACACTTATTGTCTATCTTCTATGTAGTGGCAATTTCTCCCATTTGGGGTTTCTATTTAGTAGGGAATTCAAGTAGATAAGTTTCTGCAGTGTTCTGAGTTCATGTTAGAACCAGGTTATAGGAATTGTTTATCTAGTTATTTTTACCCCCATATGCACCAGTATATCATGTGGCAATGTTTTTTTTTTTTTGCATAGACACATTAAAATAGGGAAATTTTTACTTGTGCAAACAAGTTCTTGTCTAATAAAGATTGGAACACATAAATTTTATATTGCAGTAGGACCTTACACCTGGAACACTTGTCACAGTGATTTGGTTGAGGCTTCAGAAAATTGGACATTGACCATTCACCCCTGAACCTTAGACCTCATCTATGGAAGCAGCATGGTTTTCTACACCAGCACCAGGAATTGGACTTTTACCAGGGATGGCCCTCTTGCTGCCCTGCCATCAACTTACTCCAGAGTGGGTTCATCTGACACCCTTATGACTTGGTAAGCAATAACCTGCTTTCAGGACAAGGTTCTCTGGCAAGATGGTGAGATGAAACTAAAAGATGCTCCACATCACCCTAACTTTGACATAGGATCTTTACAGAAACCAGGATCTCTAACTACAAAAACTTGACACCAACAATTGTGATTGTGAAGAGCTTTTACTGGGATCATAGATAAAAATCTTGGGGTTAGACAACTTAGTATGTCTGGAGCTTGGAGTTGGTAGTATGCCAGGATACTTCATGGGTAAGGTCTCCCTGTTTTTAGGCCAAAGGTTTTTCCTTTCTGTTTCCCCCATATTTTGCTGTGCCTATGCAAACAACAACTGACACAGACACCTTTTTATTGCATTTTTTATCTCATGTCTTAAAAAAAAAAGCTTACTTCTGCTATTGTCTTAATGACTTTATTGGATATACAATAATTTTCACAAATATATTTACTACTGAACTTTTTCTTCTTTCCTTTTACTTCTCTTCCATTTAATTTTTTGTTTTTCTTTTTATTTTCATTCTATTTATAAAATAATTTTGCTCTCCCTTATCTTGAAACATTTGTTTCAAGATAATAAAGCATGATCAGTTATGTCAACTATATAATGCATTTTCTTTAAATAAAAAGGCAAAAAAAGAAAGATAGGGGGCCAGAGAGATAGCATAGCAGTAGGGCATTTGCCTTGCATACAGCAGACCCAGGAAAGATGATGGCTTGAATCCCAGCATCCCATATGGTCCCCTAGCCTGCCAGGAGTGATTTCTCAGCTCAGAGCCAGGAAGTAGTCTTTGAGCACAGCTAGGTGTGACCCCCACCCCCAAAATAAGAGAAAGAAAAGAAAAAAAGTGAGCTAGTCAAAATTATCTCAAACCATTACTCTCTCTCTCTCTCTCTCTCTCTCTCTCTCTCTCTCTCTCTCTCTCTCTCTCTGTCTCTCTCTCCTAAGAAATAAACTTCTACTGAAACAGCGTGGTCTTCCGTAATAGCTGCCACTAAAAGAACTTGAGAACTAGCAAGGAAAAGGAAATCATCCTTTACCTATAAAAATTGGTGTACATTGTAAGACTGAAGCTCAATAATGAACAACTTTGTAATCATGATGCTTACATTTTTAAAAAGTTATAAAAAATAGATTGAGCTAAGTATTTATTTTAGAGAAAAGATATCTATAAATTTAATAACTTCCATTTTTAACATTGTTTATTTGTAATCAAAGCCATTCAAAAGTAAGCTTAATATAGAAATTAAAATTTTTGCATAAATGGTTAAAAAATGGAAATCAGACCACCTCAGGGTAGGTGAGACTAGTTTCACCACATACTAGATACAGGAATTTTATTTTCTTTGTTTTAGGGAACCACACTCAGCCGTGTTCAAGGGTTGTTTCTGGTGTGTATGGGGGACCACATGTTGCAATCAATTTAAAAATGGGAAGTGGTAATTTTTATCAGTATTTGGTTTGTCCAAAGACAATTTAAATTGATGCCAAATGGGAGTTAGTGTTAGTTCTCAGAATAGCCTTAATCTTTCTCAAAACCCATAATGTTTTGTTTCCAAGCCTTAAAATAATATTTTTAACAAACAGACCTCAACAAAGTTGAATATAATATGTTTTTAACATAATCTGCTCTTGGTTATAATAATCCTAACATAAGCTGTAAAATTGCTTGGTTTGAATCCTAAGATCAAACATTTCTTTTTATGACTTTGATTATGGATCTGATGTTCAAATTTTAGATGTTCTTAGAAGTTAGCTATTACAATTCTTACTGAAAGCAATAATTTATGCTAGTATCTTCAATATTAGGTTTCTCTTTCAAGTAAAATAAGCTCTTTCAAATGGATTGACTTGAGCCTGAGATACTAAACAAATTAGATAAAAAAAAAAGTAGGGGAAATTTGGTCCCAGATATAAACAATAAAGCAGCCAGATACATTTGTTTCTCTTGTGAAGTTAAAAATTATAAAACTAAAGCAATAAATTTTGGGTCACTTAATTTCTTTGACAACCAATAGAATTCTCACACTATGAAGAAAACCCTTCTTGGTAAAGCCAAAGACCTCCCAAACAGGAGCTCATTAAAAAATTCTGTTCAACTTCCTAGTGGTACGAATGAAATCGGTATCGTTTTATTTATTATACCCGTTCACAGTTTTTTATTAGGGAAGGAAAATGACTTTTATGAAATTGAGTTCAGAGTAAATGATACCTTACATTTGATGTTTTTAAAACTCTACATATAAATAAAAATGTCAAAGCATGTTTCTGAATTTTTATAAGACTATAATTATACACATATTTAATAACCCCATTAGGCAAGATGCTTTACAAAACATTGAAGACTTAAATTATTATGATTAGCATAATAATTAGGTCATTCATCAGGAAAAGCTATGAATTATTCATCCTAATTAAGTAACTGACAGAACAGTAAATCAACCATCAGCTCCAGAGCCCAGTAAGTTACAGACTGTCGTAAATCACTAGTAAAACTAACCTCTAGGTATAAGATAATAAATTTAAATGCTATTAAAAATTGGTCCTATTGCTAGAATAATTAATAATTTTTTCTTTTTTGGCAATTCTGGGTATTCTTAGGGTATGCAACCTCCTCTGCTGCTACATAATTTGAAAATACATATGTAAAGACTAGACATTAGATATATGAGAAGAAAATTGTCTCTCTTCGAGAAAATAAATTTTGCCATTATATTGCTTGCCTTCTGGCAATGCCAGGTGACTAGCCTTCAGAATTAAGTTTAGGAATATGTATTATGCAGGGTAGAAATGTTCCAATTGAGAAAACAGGTGGCAAACAGTGACTCCTCGACTCCCTTAATGTCAGTATAAATGATTCTGAGAAAGAGAGGGAGATTCTGTTCTCACATCTGTTCATCACTATTTTAAATGAATGTGAATTCTCATGGGGAAAGTAGAATGACAAATCTATTCAGTTGAGATATTAGAACTAGAACAATCTATCACTAAGGAACCTTTTTTTTCTTCTTTAGTCAAAGGAAAACAATCTCAGAGTTACCTCTTCATTTTTTGCAAGAGTAAAAGGTGTTTAAATAATATAATCAAGTATTGATATGTGGGTATTGGGGAAATCTTATATGTGAAGTCAAAAAAAAAAACACATGAAAGCATTCATTTAAAGTTATAATGCAAGTAGTCTTTTCTCCTTATTCTTTTTAGTTTATTTGTTTAGGGTCATACCTATAAGTGCTCAGGCTTGCTCCTACCTCTGTGCAACAGGCCTCACACCTGGCAGTGTTTGGGGACCATATGCAATGTTGGGATTAAACCCAGATTTTCTACATACAATGCATTGCCCTGTCTGCTGTATTGTCCAGCCAATACAAATGCCTTTAAATCGAAGTGTACTTCTGATATTTTCTCTTATAATCTATAAGTCTACAGATGGTTAAATAGACAGTAGAATCTGCAAATGCTAAAGCATAACTGTCCCGTGAGTATAGCTGGTAGCCAAATATTACAAAATACAAAGAAATCTAAGTAAGCATGGAAATTTGCAAAAGGGAACAATGTGAGTAAGTAAGCATTTTGCTACCAAAAAATATATTTGACCAACCCCACCCTCACTTCTTAAATCAACTATCTGGATCTAGTACTGATGGCAGAATAGTTGCTTTTGGAATACTGAGTTCATTCGATTTTACATATCAAATATAACCTCTTCAAATAATGACAGAATTTTCTTTAACCTATGATCCAGTAATATAAAAGAGAAAGCTGGAAATTTTTCTACAAAAGGAATTTTTAACCAAAAGCCTTAGCTATCAAATAATTTACATTTTAGATTGATTTAAATGATTTATTTTTAGAACGTACCTAACAATACATCAATACTAAGGAATTAGTGTCAATTTGTATTTTTGTTTTTTTTCCAAAGCAAAAATTATTTTATTTCTTTTTTTTCAGATTTTCATTTTTTTTATTTACTTAAACATCTTGATTACAGATATGGTTGTGATTAGGTTTCAGTCATGTAAAGAACACCCACCTTCACCAGTGCAACATTCCCACCACCATTGTCCCAAATCTCCCTCCATTCCATCCCACCCCCACCTGTACTCTAGACAGGCTTTCCAGGTCCCTCATTCAATCACATGATTATGGTAGGTCTCAGTGTAGTTATTACTATAACTGCACTCACCACTCTTTGTGGTGAGCTTCATGAAGTGAGCTGGAAGTTCCAGCCCCCCTCTCATTGTCTCTCAGGATTGTTGCAAAGAAGACTATTATTTTTCTTAAAACTCATAGATGACTGAGACTATTCTGTGTGTCTCTCTCTCCTCTGACTAATTTCACTCAGCATGATGGACTCCATGTACATCCATGTATAGGAAAATTTCATGACTTCATCTCTCCTGATGGCTGCATAATATTCCAGTATATATATATGTACCACAGTTTCTTTAGCCATTCATCTGTTGAAGGGCATCTTGGTTGTTTCCAGAGTCTGGCTATTGTGAATAGCGCTGCAATAAATATAGGTGTGAGGAAGGGATTTTTGTACTGTATTCTTGTGTTCCTAGGGTATATCCCTAGGAGTGGAATAGCTGGGTCGAATGGGAGTTCAATTTCCAGTTTCCATACATTAAACTGAAAAGCTTCTGCACCTCAAAAGAAATAGTGCCCAGGATACAAGGGTCACCCACCGAGTGGGAGAAACTATTCACCCAACACTCATCAGATAAGGGGCTAATTCCAAAATATACAGAGCACTGACAGAACTTTACAAGAAAAAAACATCTAATCCCATCAAAAAATGGGGAGAAGAAATGAACAATCACTTTGATAAAAAAAAAAATACAAATGGCTAAAAAGCACATGAAAAAATGCTCCTCGTCACTGATCATCAGGGAGATGCAAATCAAAACAACAATGAGATGCCACCTCACACCACAGAGATTGGCACACATCACAAAGAATGAGAGCAATCTGTGCTGGCGGGGATGTGGAGAGAAAGGAACTCTTATCCACTGCTGGTGGGAATGCCATCTAGTCCAACCCCTATGGAAAGCGATTTGGAGATTCCTCCAATTTGTATTTTTGATAGAATATAATAGATATTATTAATCCACAAAAATATACAGTGGAAACACTAGTATTATATTTGAACATAAAATTATATGAATGTGGGGCTTTCATTAGAATAATTCAAGAATCAGAGAGAATGCTCAAATAGTAGAGCAAGTGCCTAGCTCTGTTGGATGTGGCAATGAAAAGAGCACAAATGTATGTTAAAAGATTGGTTATGAGCTTATTTTTAGGTCGATTAATACATGTGGTTTCAATACATAGTTTTCTTATGTTTATGTTCTGATAATTCAAAACTCCTTTTAAAAGGCCTCTCCATTCCACTTATTCTCATAAAAGAGAAAAATATGTTTCTGGGTCTTCCTAGAGGTATCTTTTTGTATGCATCCCACTGCACTTCATCTTCCCTAACCTCTTCTCACAACTAAATGTATATATTAATTTACTCCTGTCTCCTCCACTAGAATCTACAACATGTTCCAAACTCTATGAACATAATACAAGCTCTGTGAAGATAATAAAACAAATTTATCTTGAGTCTAAAGGCATGCTTTACACAATTGGCTTTATCTATAGATCAAGATTTTTTGATGATTCTAGTTACTGTGAGATTCTTTTCCCAGGAAAAATGTTATTATTTCAGATGCAACTATAGTTTCATTCTTTATTTCTTCTAGATTTTGCTTGAAAACATATCTTAACAGTTTCTTTTATAACTCATCATTTTCAGCTTTTCTTTTATAACAAACTTGTATATGTCATCTATAAATAGCACAAGGGACACCTTCAATACTGCTACAGAAGACACTTAATAATCTTTCCTTCTTACTAAACAGTAATATCTTTTCTTCCAGCTTCCAATAACACTTTCTAACTCTCCTTTAATCTCTCTATAACAGATAATTTGAAAGGAGGCCTCTTAGCTACTGCTTATAGGCTCTTCATTGTCCTTTAGATTTGATTAACAGGGGTCAGAGCAATGGTATAGTAAGTAGGGCACTTACTTTGCATGTAACCAGCATATTTGAAGCCTGGTCACCTGAGCTCCACTAGGACTGATACCTGAATGTAGAGCCAAGAATAAATCTAAGTACCATCAGGGATATTCTCTCAAAATATAAATTAAACATACCAACAAAAAAGGGTTAACTAACACTCTCATGTTTACCCAATATTTAGTCAACATCACTCACTATTGAGAACAATAGTCAATTCCAAACCAAATCTCTTCTCTATTTCTCCATAATGTTGAACACTGAGAATAAAAACCCTACACTCTCTATTCATCCCAGCTGACCACATAAGTGAATTAATATCAGATTACTGGGAGAAAAGATCAAGTTTAATAATGTATATATACATATATAGAATGCACATATGTATAGAAAATTTATATGGTTGAGTATTCTAAAATAAATGAAACAAACTCATGGTTTATATTCTATACTAATATTATAGGACTGGAACATCAAGGACCAAAGAAGGAGTCTCAATTAGTGGGAGATAAAGGTACCCAGTGAAAAAACTTGACTTCTGCAAGCTTATCTTGCCTTAAGATAGGTTTCACAAAGAACAAGTCACTCGACTAGAGTATATGAGGCCCCTCTTCTTTTATTTTTTTTTATAATTTTGCCTTCATTTATCTGGAAACAAATATATTGTGGTCAACTACAACAACTATGTGATGTATGTTCTTTAAATAAAATAAATTTTAAAAATATTCCTTGATACATTTACTTTATTACTCCCTCTTAATTTGTAATACAATCAATAATTAGAGACTGCTTTCTAGTATCTGCATCTGTACATTTCTGTCCTTACAAATCATTGGTGAGTTTGCAAAGCATTAAAAAGGCAGTTCATTCCCTTTTCTATAGGTTAACACATTTGTCCATACTATTAAACACTACACATCAAATCTCAATGTTCCATGGAAAACACTGCAATGTCTTATTTTTGGCTTTACATATCTGAGACAATGGGTACATGAGTCATATAAATTGCAGAAGCCCAGATTATTTGCTCCAAAGAGGCATCTCATTTCTTTAAAATGATACTTCTGCATCAAGCTAGCATTGTTCCTTCTCAAGAACAGTTCAGCGGTGATATCAGATAGGACCTCAGTCTGTCATTCTGTTATATTGGGTGAGATGAGGAGAAAATCAAGAAAGAAAATGCAGCCAGGAATTTAAACTGATTTTTCTCTCAACAATAGAACCTGCACAATGGAACAACAATCTTTAATTGCTCTGTCTCACATACCAACCTACAAATATCCTAGGTTTCTTAGCAGCTAGGTTGTATTATGCAAAACTTATCCCTAGTGGCAAAAAAAAAATCATATTTTTCCATTCCCCAACCCCCATCAAGGGTATTGTAGACTCTCTTCTTTTTGTTTTTGTTTGGTTTTAGTTTTTGACAGCACCCATTGGTGTTCAGTGTTTAAGCTAGTGGTTACTTCTGGCAATCAGAAAGGACCATATTGGAGTACTGGGAATTGAACCTATGTTGACCACATGGAATCTAAGCCATGTGGCTCACTGTACTTTCTCTTGAGCCCATGAAGCACTCTTCAATTACCTAGTAATGCCACATTGCTTAGACACTACCTTATTGGTTTATAATTCTTCCTCTGTGTTCATGTCTTTCAGCCTTACCACACAGTGAACCTATCACTTCAACAACATTCTTTCGATTGAGAAAGTTCAACATAGCCTAAGGAAAAAAAAATAATTTCCTTCACGATAAGGTAAAAGTTGTCTCTTGAAACTATTTTTTCTTGCCATTAATGTAGAATTCCTGGTGTTACTTACCTACAGATAAGTATAAACAAAAATGTTTTAAAATTCTGATAGTGGGATCCTTGCTTATCTCTCAGGATTTCTTTGCCTGTCTTGTATTATTCATTGGCATTTTAACAAAGCTCCTTACATTCACCTGTTGGTTCATACAGAACCATTTTTGTATCTGTATAACTTCTACCAGAAATGTGTGTCTAGTATTCATTTATTTGCTTACTTCTCTCTGCTCAGTCAAAAACAAGTCAAAGATCATCTACTCTTTCCCAAGTCTTTCCTGGTTTTTCTTGCCCAATTCACAATGTCTTTCTAAGACTCATAGCAACCCCAATTTTGTTTGTCCTAATCCTTAAATAAGCCATGAAATCATCCCTGTGCCTGTCCTACCTGTCTAAAAATTTCTTGAGCAATGACACTGCCATAACCATTTTTACAGACTCAGCTGCTGCCACAGCTTTGCTGCAAAGCATGCAATCAATAAATTTTGAATAGGATTTATCTAAAATAAGCTTTGGGAATAAAATATTGAGTTTAAATGCCTGAGTGATAGTACTCAAACTTTTTAAACAGGGGGCCAGTTCACTGTCCCTCAGACCATTGGAAGGTCCCTCAGACCACTGGAAGGCTAGTAAAATCAAAAACTATGAACAAATTTCTATGCACAGTGCATATATCTTATTTTGAAGTGAACAAACAAAACAGGAACAAATATAATATGTGGCCTGCGGTCCATAATTTGAGGACCACTGGTAGCAGGTAGAGCATTTGCCTTGT
The DNA here is from genome assembly GCA_004027635.1 of Crocidura indochinensis. Classification (NCBI taxonomy): domain Eukaryota; kingdom Metazoa; phylum Chordata; class Mammalia; order Eulipotyphla; family Soricidae; genus Crocidura; species Crocidura indochinensis. Next base: position 32,373 of record PVKC010003223.1, read on the forward strand.
ACACCCAACCTGGGTTCAATTCCCCACATCCAATATGGTCCTCTGAGCACCACTAGAAGTTAATACCTGAGTGAAAAATCAAGCCAGGAATAACCCTGAGCACCACCAAGTGTGACCCAAAAACAATATTAAAAAAAAAAGAAAAGAAAAGAAAAATATAGAGCTCATTTATTACTCTGGGTCAAAATAATAGCCAACTCCCAACGCAGGAAATGTAAGGACCTAAGGTAGAAACATTGATAAATTGCAATTAAACGTCCCACTATGTCATCCTTTTAGTAAAATAATTTCAAATGTTTATAAGTGCATAGAGCATATTAATAACATTAACATATTTCATATTATGTTTAACACATTTCTTGTTAATTCATGGCAAAGCAGTGTTGGCTTTATACTTCGCATGGGGTAGGGCTGAAGTGTTAACACAGTGAGAAGGATGTTTGCCTTGCACACAACTGACCTAGGTATTATCCTAGCATTTCATATGGTCCCCCAGAGCCCAGCAGGAGTGATTCCTGAACACTGAGCTAGGAGTAACCCTTGAGTGCCAAAAGGTGTGGCTCCAAAACAAGTAAACTAAATAATATAAAATAAATTTTGCTTGTGGGCTGGGATGTTGAATAGAGAAAGACATGTCTATTTTTTATGTAAATATGTTAAGTATGGTTCATTTTCCCCCAAAACAGTTTAAAAATATAAATTATTAATGATGTTAAACTAAAACAAATGAGTAATTTTAGGCTATGAGTAGCAGAGGGGGTAAACTGTGTAATGCCTTAAGCCCCTACTGCTCTTTGAAACTCCCTGTGGTTGTTCTCTGCACACAGCAAGCTTGCATGGGCACAGCATAAGGAGACATGAAACCATGATGTGCAGTGATGCTCTCTCCCTCTGTCCCCTTCAGTACATTACTTTTCTTTTTGTTTGGGGGTGGGGAGGAGAGGGACCAATGAAGGCCCTAAGAATGTAATGTACTTGGCTCCTGTGATGCAGGATACTTCTAGGACTGCATCCTGTTTGCTAGGGTCCAAAAGGGGGCCAGTTCGTATAAGGTATGTATTGCACTCTCCTAATTCTGGACCTTATTTCTCTTTTTCTTTATTTTTTTCAAGTTGGGCAAAAGATTTTAAGTCTTCCAATTTCATCTGTGTTCAGAAATATCAATTTTCTGCTGAGATGTCAAAAAGAGAGGAATAAACACAGAATGATCTCTCATACAAAGTGATGTGACAACAAAAGGCCAAAGACAACACAAGGAGAGAATTGATTTACACAGTTGAGTTGGATGGGGGTGGGAGGTTAAAGGCAGGGGCATTGAGAGAAGTGGGGATACTGACAATGAATGAGTGCAGTATTAGAATTATGTGCATGAGAAATGAGAAACATCAACAGTATTATAAATCACAGAATCTCAATCAATACATCTTTTTCTTTTGGTTTTTGGGCCACACCTGGAGACACTCAAGGATTACTCCTGACTATGTGCTCAGAAATTATTCCTGGCTTGGGGACCATATGGGACACTGGTATCAAACCCAATTCCATCCTGGATTAGCTGTGTACAAGACAAATGCCCTACCACTGTGCTATGGCTCTGACCCTCAATCAGTAAAAAAAAATTTTAAATAGTAAATATCAGGGGTTTTTGTTCTAGGATTCTAAAGTTATTCTAAAGTTACTTGTGGGGGCCAGGCGGTGGCGCTGCAGGTAAGGTGCCTGCCTTGCCTGCGCTAACCTAGGACGGATCGCAGTTCGATCCCCCAGTACCCCATATGGTCCCCCGTGCCTGCCAGGAGCGGCTTCTGAGCAAATAGCCAGGAGTAACCCCTGAGCGTCACCGGGTGTGGCCCAAACCCCCCCCCCCAAAAAAAAGGAGAGTTACTTCTAGGATTCTAAAGATGAGGGAAAGATAAAAATCATTACTGGAATACATACATCAGAAATATATAATTACTTGTCTCACATACTTTATTATGCTCTTATGCCAAAACAATCATCTTTTATACTATTTAGCATGTGTCCAATGTATCCAAGGTGCTGGAGAACTGAGTTGCTCAATTCTGTATGGAAGTATGGAGCACCTGGGATCTTGCTATTACAAAGGTTCTCATTCAAGAAGTCAAGAGCTAATCTACATTTCTAACTAACCCTCATCTCCTGTGGATGCTGATGATCCACAGAATGCACTTTCAGAAGCTCTAAAATGATGCAAAACAAATGAAAATCTAGTCTCTCACTCTTATGGAGCTCACAGTTTCAAAGAAAGTACAACCAAAGCCTCACATGTAAGGCAGCAAAGAGAAGCAGTGGAAAGAATGCTGCAAGTCTTAGGAGAAAATGTGCAACAACAAAAAAATTTCCATAACACATTTTTTAAAAAGTAATCTAAGGAAAATCGGTGGTATTGCTGGAAATTCATTTACAAGTTGCCTCCAAAATGAATTATGATCTAACAAATTTCTGGTCCTTTCCTGTTTATTTTCTCAACAGTAATAAGAGAGATCTGCCTTTGTTTATACCAGCATACTTCTGCTTTCTTATTTAAAAAAAAAAAAAAGAAACAGATAGAAAAACGTCCCTAGATCAGGAAACTGGAGAATGCTTCCCCGTGTTCTGTGAAAACCACCTTCTGAATTGGGTATGTATTCAGCATGATAATGCAGGAGCAGTGACAGTCCCTGGTTCCCAGGTTCCTCAAAAATTAGTAAAGATGTTCAGACTCAATTGAAAGATGGGAAGAGTATATTGAAGTAGAAGAGGAGCTTAGTATACTACTTGCCAGGAGGATCTTAGTATGCTACTAAATTAAGTATGGCTTTTGTGGGATTTTTTAATAGAAAAATTGAGTCTAAAATACAAAATCATGAAATCTGCTGCAGTTCACTGTGCATAAATAAAACTTTTCTTTATCTAGCCATCTGTTCTTGGATAGTTGGATTATTTTTAGATTTTGATTATTTTAATAGTGCTATAATAAACACAGAAGCACAAATATCTTTTTTCAAATGAATTTTGAGAGGGGCCGTAAAGTGGCACAACAGTAGGGTGTTTGCCTTGCATGCCCCGACCTCTGATGGATAGTGATTCCATCCCCTGGCGTCCCATATGGTCCCCCAAACCAGGAGCGATTTCTGAGTTCCAAGCCAGGAGTAACTCTGAGCGTGACAGCATGGGGCCCAAAAACCAAAAAAAGAATTTGGGGAATCTTGGGGTTGATACCCAGTAGAAATGTTACTGGGAAGTGTCCACATTACTTTTCAAAAAGTACATTCTCACAGCAGTGGATGTGGATTCCTTTGTCCCTTCATCATGACAACAATATTGTTAGAGAAAATAATGCCAATTATCTTGCCTCTAACCCTCAAATTAATTATGGTAGATAATTTTTTAAAATTTAAAATTGCCTTTGCTATATAATTATTATAACTTGAACCTTTTGTCCTCTTAACACATGACTTAATATATGACTATTATAGAAAGCAAGAGCGATAGTACAGCAGGTAGGGCACTTGTGTTGCAAGAAGTAGACCCTAGCTTTAATCCACTGAGCCTCTCAGCATGCACAAACAAGGATAGCCCTCAAACCAAAATCAACAGAAAAATAATTGAGAAAGGGGTTTATTTTTCTGGCTACACCTCACTTAAGTTTAAAAATAATATATTATAACATCTAATCACACAAACATTTGTACTACTTTTAACTATGCCAGAATAAAATGGCATTTAGAATTCAAAGTCTTCACTAAAACATTTTTTTTTTTTTTTTGGTTTTTGGGTCTCACCTGGCAGCGCTCAGGGGTTACTCCTGGCTCCATGCTCAGAAATTGCTCCTGGCAGGCACGGGGGACTATATGGGGCACCGGGATTCAAACCAACGACCTTTTGCATGAAAGGCAAACGCCTTACCTCCATGCTATCTCCCAGGCCCTTACATTTCATTTCTTTATAGTTCAAACACTAAAAGCAAGGAGTTGGAAAGATAGTAAAGTGGCTAGTAAATTTGACTTTTGTTCTCTTTATTTTCTTCCACTTTTTGCTTGTCAAAAATTCTCACACTCTTATCTAGCTATCAAAAACCCTATATTATTTTTCAATTTAAAAAAATTTTTATTGAGCTCAATGTGAATTATAAGTCTTTCACAGTTATATTTAAGGTACATAGTAAGAGTGAATTAGGACAATATTTTAAAGATCACAATGTAGCCTAATTCCTTATTTTGATATGCTTCAAGCTTATTTCTTAAATTTTTGTTTACTTTGTCCACCATAAGAATATATGGAACTAAATATATGAAATGTGGTAGACAGGGCCTTGGGGAGGAAGATGACTTCAGCAGGATATTAGCAGCAGGTAGGAAACCAATGAGCAAAGAATGATTCTATTGCTAGAATCTTATTACATTCATAGAAATAAGAGACTTGAATAGGTAGTTTAACTTGATACTCTTACCCAGAAGATTGACTTACAGCCAGTGTGTAAGAAATGTCATTTTCCAGATGACGACATCTCCTGTTACAAAGTCTGGCTATGGTTCCTTGCAAAGTGCTGGCTCTTCTCCATGCATGACAGTTTGAGACACTTATCTTGTCGTTCCCCCTCTTTGTTGTATTTTTCCACTCACTTTTTTTAAATGGTCCACTCTTCTTCAGTGAGTCTTATAATATGTTTAACAATTTATATACAGCCATATATATATTTATATATATATATGATATTCCCAACTAGGATTAAAGAAAACCATAAGGCAAATGGTATTTCATATTATCACAGAAAGTCAGAAAATAGCACATTTTCTCCTTCTGCATAACGTGACTGAACTTCTTGAATCAAATTTGAGAAATAAAAATGGACATATCAGTGTACACCATTAGTCTTTAAGTACATGAATAAATGCTATTATGAGGCGAATTTTCTTTTTGTTTTTCTGAACAAAGATAGACAGGTTTATCTTTCACTCATTTACCTTTATAAATGTTTTCATTATGTCTCTGTAAAAAAAATGTCACTGATATGAAACCCTAGGTCTGAACTCTGGCACTGCCAAAGGGAAAAAATGTAATCTTATTTTAGGTAGCTTTTATTCATTTATTATCCACAGTTATTCATTGCAATATTAAAAAACTCACATTATTCAACATAACATTTGGTAGTGGCACTATAGTAGGACTCACTTAAATCCACTGGGTGGTGATGGGGAGCTACACTAAGAAGGGATAGTTGAATCGAAGAGGGACAATGGAAAGAAAAAGAAGACATCTTCAATGACATACTTTCAGATAGTCAACCACAAAAACTCATTTCTTACTGAATTAGGACCACTAGTATATTTTTATTTTATTGAAATCATGTTGATGTACAAAGTTCTTCATAGTTGAATTTCAGATACACAGTAAATCAGGACCATTCCCACCACCAGTGTCAATTTCCCTCCACCAATGTTCTCAAGAATGCATCTTATACCACCACATTTTGCCCCTGTCCTACCAGTATACAGGACCATTTTAAGTTTATATTATAGTTTGGGTCTCTAGAATTTGTTGTTGACTTTGGCTTGGATATTTAATTCTGTCTTTTTTTTCTCCACCAAGGCACCTGGCGCCTGGCCCCCAATCTGTAGCCCCATCCCCCTATTCTTCATGGAACCTTACCTACAAGAAAGACCCTCTCATTTCTGGGAGGGGGTCTTGGGAAGGTTATAAAAAGGTTTGACCTCAGGTGCAGAAGGGGATTTGCCTGGATGGAGAAGTAGCAGGAGGAGAGATGGCTGGAAAAAGCTAAGACGCAGGACAAGCTGAGAATAGTATGTGTAAATGGTTATAAAATAGACCACACGTTGGCCAGGGCTGAATAAAGATGATCTCTCTGGAAGTCTGACTGCATGTGAGTTTTCTACTCACCGCTCTCCTGAACCCAGGTACCTTCTGGCTGAAGGGGGTTGCAGAAACATGTGTCTGGGTTGGAGAAGAAAGGCCTCCATCTCCACCAATCACCATCCAGCTCCATCCAAAGGGCCTCTTTATTATTTTATACAACACCATCCTTTCTTTTTCATTCTTCTTAATTTTATAAAAAAAATATGCAAAAATATGAGATAAAGCAAAGTAATCTGTGTCCCAAGGTTCTAAGAAGAAGATGGAAGACCCTATCTATCTAAAAGATATAAAAATGGGGATGGTGACAGTTTTTTGCATAAGCACACCAAAAGTTGGAGAAAGTAGAAAGAAAAAACTCTGGCATAAAACCAGTGTGTTCCTACCCAAAAAGTTTCTTGCCATAAAACTACCATTGACTAACTCCAGTGTCTTTCTTCATGATCCCAGGAAAAATTCTCTATCACAGTTACTGCAGTCAGACTTCTGTAATTAATTAGAGATCTTGGTTTCTGCACAGATCCTATGTCAAAGTCAAAATGTTATAGAGTATCTCCTGGCTTCATCTCACCATTAAGGTGTGGGGAAGGAAAATCTTCCCTGAAATCAAGTATTGCTGTTTCCAAGTCTCTAAGGTGTCATATGCACCAACCATAAGTTGGTGCCAGGGCAGCATTAGGACCTTGCCCTGAAGAAGTCTGATTCCAGATGCTGGTGCAGAAAACCGGGCCAGTTCCAAAATTGGGATCCAATGATTGGGATGAACAGCCAATGTCCGATCAACTGAAGTCTAAGTCAAGTCACTGTGACAAATGCTCAGGGTAAAAGGTCCCCTGTAATATAAAATGTAGGAGTTCCTATTCCTATTATATTAGAACTTATTTCTATATGTAAGATTTCCCCATTTTTAATGTGCCTATGCAAAAAAGGAACAATGCCACATGATATTACTGGTACATATGGGGGTAAAAATAACAAGCTAAACAATTCCTATAACCTGGTTCTAACATGAACTGAGAATTCAAGAGAAACTTATCTAACTAGAATTTTCTACTAAAAAATCCAAAAAGGAATGGGGAAAACTACATCTACATAAAATACACAATAAAAATTATACTTATTAAGGAAATATATTGAAGGAAATATACATATACCCTTTATGTTTTTTGAAATAATCTGAAAGCGAGGATAGCAAGGATAAAGTCTGGAGCATAGTGATCTTGTGGATAACATCATGTACGAAGATAAAATCCAGATGGATTAAAGAACTTGATATCAGATCTGATACCATAAGGTATATAGAACAACCCGTCGGTAAAACACTCCATGATATTGAGACTAAAGGCATCTTCAAGGAAGAAACTGCTCTTTCCAAACAAGTGGAAGCAGAGATCAACAGATGGGAATACATTAAACTGAGAAGCTTCTGCACCTCAAAAGAAATAGTGCCCAGGATACAAGGGTCACCCACCGAGTGGGAGAAACTATTCACCCAACACTCATCAGATAAGGGATTAATATCCAAAATATACAGAGCACTGACAGAACTTTAAAGAAAAAAGCATCTAATCCCATCAAAAAATGGGAGAAGAAATGAACAGACACTTTGATAAAAAAAAAAAAAAAAAAAA